>JAVQKC010100316.1:0-11230 GCA_036025475.1 Philypnodon macrostomus | reverse complement strand
TTACACTTCAATTCCTATGATATGTGTTGATTATTGTTTAACCAAGCCTTCTGAGGGCCAGACATGGACTGGTCAAGGGCCGCATGTGGCCCCCGGGCCGCACTTTGCCCAGGTCTGCTCTAACCAGTTCATACTGCTATTAATCTTTGGGCAAGACACTTCACCCACCTTGTCAATAAATGTGATAAAGTGTCATGAAAAGGTCTAATCTTTGGCTTAAAGTTACAAAATTGTAATGAATTTCCACTGGACTGACAAACGCTTCATCTCTCTCAACTCCAGTAAGTCATAATGTAATTTGCAATGATCAGTAGCAGGGGTTGTGTCTAGGAGGAGGGAGCTTTGATAATTTCATTTTCTGCACACTGAGCAGCATGTGTTCACCACAGACTTGTACCTGTCACTACATGATGATGATTACAGCTGCAGTGGCCATATGGGACATGAATGCCCACGCTTCCCTCTGAAAATATATTATAATATTGGTGTACATATTACCAGCTCGCCGTTTAGGTTTGTGTTCCATCTGCTTTCAAGGTAGAGCTGTCACGAGGACATCAAGCATATGTCTCCAATGCACATTTTCTTGCCTATAATACTTATTAAAGGCGCCATGTCTCTTTGTAGCTGTCGGATGTATACAATCTACAAGACATACAATGATGCAGCTTTGAAATCAGTTTGATGCTTTCCTTGCATAATAGAGAATAGAGAATAGAGTAGAATAACCACTTTTTCACAGTCTCACTCACTGTCTATTCTCCTTAAGTGGATGTAAAGCGGGCAGTTAGATCTCTACACAGTTAATACTGCTGTTGTGTCCTTGGGCAAGACACGTTATGCCTCTTGCCTGTCTATAGAAGTGTTTGTGATTGTTGGGTGTGTTTTGTGGTGGTCGGAGAGGCCATACACACGATATCTCTGCAATAACTCTGATGTTGCTTACCATCCCCAATGTGAGAATATGAATAATGCACTCAATTCAACTGAGAAAAGCTCTTTGTTGTTTGCCATTTTCAAGTCTGGGTGTTGTTATTGATAATATAAATGCAATCTTGATTAACATTACTGTCCAGCACATTGCAGACATGTAGTGACCAACTTAAATGTATTAAATCTGTTATTCACTTGACTGACACATATTCTCTGTGTACTTGCAGAGTCGTCCATCCTGTCCTATGATGGCAGCATGTACATGAAGGTGTTGATCCCTCATGTGATGCACACAGAGGCTGAGGACGTCTCCCTCCGCTTCATGTCCCAGAGGGCATTCGGTCTGCTCATGGCCGCCACGTCCCGGGACTCCTCCGACACGCTGAGAATGGAGCTGGACAGCGGCAGGGTCAAACTCACCGTCAACCTCGGTATCGTATAAACCGTCTCTATGGGCCCACGTCGGCATATTTTTGGGCCAATCCTATCTGCTTTTTGCTTTTCTTTGTTTTCTTTGATCTCTAACACGAGCTAAACACTTTACTGGAGCCTGTCTGTATAACCGCATGATCTGTTTTGCTTGGAATTATGTTTTTTGGCTTAATGCTTAGATGTTTTTGTAGATTTTTAGATATATATATATACATATAGCCATTCTCTGCAGCACATCTTTTGAACAGACCATAAGTCATATTCATCGTGCATACAGCCACATAATAACAATTATGATTATACTCTATTAAAAACATTAACTGGCTGCTGCCGTATGTTTAGACGTAAAGCTCTGTACATTTGCACTATAATATGTTTTGTTATTTGGTGGGTCTTTTTTTTTGGGAGGGGGGGGCTTTGTTCATGATATCAGGTTCATGTTCCTCTCAGTCCATTAGAAACTCTGTTGCTGGTATTTCCCATGCCTTGTTCAAAGATGGCACTCACCCCTTCAAAGGCCCGGAGCCTGCGGCCCGTCTGGCAAACAGCCCGATGCCACAGCACCGAGTCTGCACATGGAGGCTACCTTAAAATAGAGCACAATACAACAACAAAAGTGTCAAAACTATGTGCCAGGAACCACTGCGGCTAAAAACATGAAGACTGTCATGTTTTTATTTGGCCAAAGTGGTAAGACTAGTAATGACCTCCGTAGCATCTGAGTAGACTTCACTCGGAGGAGAAGGTGTTGCGTGGCTCGAGGCTGTTTGCTTCCACTTTTCTGTTGCGGTTGACGGCACATGATCAGCCTGGTCACACCGATTTCAACTTGGACAATCTAAAATATGTCATATCAAATGTATGTATAAATGAAATGCATTCAAACATGAGTCAGATGTATATCGTATAAAATGCTGCACCATAAAACCACCACTATAAAAAATAAGAATTCTACACTTTCCATATCAGAGCAGCTCAGGTCAAAGTGGCTGGCCTGGTTGTTTGTGTATTTATTAGCCTTTCATTTGACAGTAAAACATGTATGGTATTTGAGTGTGACTCACAAAAGCAGCATTCAGGCCTGAAGTACCTCACTATAATAAGTGGGATTTCATTGTTCTTGTTGCAAAATCAGTGTGGCCAAATGCAAGCGACCATTTTAAAATTGAGTAGCTCATTACGAGTCCATGGCCACAAATTTCAATAGTAGAATTCTAGCAAAATATTAAACTGGCTTTTATAATTAGTATATTAGTAATGACATGGACTAGCAGGTTAAAATAGTCGTGGGCGTCATGTGTCCGTCCCCGGAAGGTGGCTTGTTTTGCTCTTGGTTGTCTGCAGCTGTAACCTTGAAGGATGCGATTTCATCTGTCACTTATTCTCCCTCCCATCTAGACTGTGTCAGGATAAACTGTAACTCCAGTAAGTCCACACTCTTCTATAGTAACTCTTTGATTTAAGCCTGTGTGCTAGACGTGTGTTAGAAATGTGGGAATGTAGTGTGCTGATAAGAGGATTTCCAAGATAAAAAGGAAAATGTAATAGCCAAAGATCAAAGTTATTCAAATCAACCTCTATATATTTTTCTCTCCATATGTTTTCCAATAGATACTCAGTTAACACTTTTATATTGCATGATTGATAGATTAGTTTCTTAAGAAGCTTTATGTATTTTCATTTTGTAATTAGAACATATATTCAAAAACATCCATATGCTTCCAATGTAAAGTTTATAAATATACTAAATACAATACAAAAAGCAATATAAATAATGATCCAGATTTAATAGATGGTAATGAGTGTAAACTATAGCCTATAGCGTGTGCAGACAATAGAAAAGGGTCTTTCCAGTGTACGTTATTTCATTATTAATGATGATGCATAGAAATCTAGGATGTGGCTTTAGTTTAGTAAACTGCAGACCTCTTTATTTGAGCCTTGGACAATAGATTTCAGCATGATCTGTGAAGCTGTATTGCCCTCTAGTGGCTAGTGTTCAAAAGTCAATTAGTGGGCAGTCTGAAATAATGGATAAATATATAGAGATACTTGGATATTATTCAGCCATAGATATACATACATTTAGAATCTGTAACTGGGGCTAAATGTAGGCACTGATCAAACTACTGACTATTACAAAAAGTATGTGTGTGTGTGTGTGTGTGTGTATGTATGTGCCTCCCCCTTCCCTTCACTAACTCCCCCTCCTCTTCAGGCAAAGGTCCTGAGGTGCTTTATGCCGGACAAAAACTCAACGATAATGAGTGGCACTCAGTCCGAGTGATCCGCCGCGGTAAAAACTTCAAACTCACTGTGGACGATGACATGGCTGAAGGTATGGAAAGACTGTTCCTGTTATTGCATGCTTACTTCTTTTTTGCCTGATGATCTATTAATGACATGCACTGTATATGCACCCCTTAATATTTCTGTACCCGAATGTTTATATAATGAGAAATTGCATGTTGTAAAAACCTAAATGCTCCTTGTATCTGAGACTAATTTTGGGACATTTTACCACAACATTCATGTTGAAATGTTTTTTTTTAGACAACTTTACCAACATATCTAAGAGGAGATCAGCCATGAAATAATGTTACATGTCCTATACTTTCTTCTATGCAGGTCAAATGGCGGGTGATCACACTCGTCTAGAGTTCAATAACGTTGAGACAGGCATCCTGACAGAAAAACGCTTTGTCTCCTCGTCTCCCTCTCCTTTCATTGGGCACCTTCAGGTAAAAATAAATAATCAAGGAACACTAATACACACGTGCAAAATATACACATAATACATTCAAATTATGATAGAAAAATTAATTAGAAAAATAGCATTGGCACTGACATTATAAAAAAAATGGAAGGGGGTGCAATCCCACAATTATGTCTTACCAACAGGCCAACATTAGTGCTGGAAAAGCCACTTTAATGGTAGACTTTTGACAAACCTTGCCAGCCAACCAGCCAACTGATATTGCTTATACTAAAATATGGCTGCAGTGGAACTGTCAATAGCAGTATTGTGGGCTGAATAATCTCATTTATTACATGATCCATTATACAAATATGGAAAACATATTCTCAATGCTTATTGATTGATATTCTGTCTCATTATTCTTCAGAGCCTCAAGTTCAACGGTATGCAGTACATCGACATGTGTAAGAATGGAGACATCGACTTCTGCGAACTCAACGCTCGGTTCGGCATGCGCTACATTATTGCTGACCCCGTGACCTTCAAAACCAAGGGCAGCTACCTGGGAATGGCCACTTTGCAGGCTTATACCACCATGCACCTGTTCTTCCAGTTCAAAACCACCTCTCCGGATGGCTTCATCATCTTCAACAGTGGAGATGGGAATGACTTCATTGCTGTGGAGCTGGTTAAAGGGTAAATGATTTATTCATGAACATCTGCAACAATTTATACAGTTTAAAAATTACAGAAATTTGCTTACATGCTAAACATTTTTACATTCATCATAAATTTAGAATTTAGAATTAATCAAATTCAATTCAATTCAATTTAGAAGAACAATTCGGTAGGTTACATGTATGTAAATGTTAAATTAAACGGGTCCCAACGTGGAGCCTTGTGGCACTCCTACAAAAAAACTGAAAAATGGCCAGTTATTATAATACAATGATCGTCATTACTTGATTCCAGCCACAAGCCAGTGTACTTTTTCTGCTAGTCCCAAGCATGGATAAATGGACATATCTAGAGTAAAACCTGTGCCAAATCTGTTTGTAAATAACTGCACACTAAGAGACAGGATTGTAACAGGAAGGGCATATTATTTTCTGTGGTTACTCCTATTTGTGTGGGTTGTTTTTTCAATTATCATTTGTAGAAAAGGCTTCATAAGAGATTCATTGAATTGCAATTTAATATCCAACATCATTTTAACAGCAATGACTAGTATTGATTCTGACACATTCTGTAAGGTCATACAAACGTAATCATTCTCAAGCAGCTGAAAAACATTTCACCGTCAACTTTTATTACAGCATTGGCGAAGTAATCATAAAAGTTTGTGATCCAATAAGCCCGGTTGATGAAAGACCCAGCCCAGCAATGACACTACACTATGTACAAACTAATTCTCTTTTGTTGTTCCTGTGCGGACAGATTCATCCACTATGTCTTTGACCTGGGCAACGGGCCAAGTCTACTGAAGGGAAACAGTGACAACCCACTGAACGATAACCAGTGGCACAATGTGGTCATCACCCGAGACACTTCCAACACACACACGCTCAAGGTGGACTCCAAATCTGTCACCCAGAACGTCAATGGGGCCAAGAACCTTGACCTCAAAGGTAACACATCACACGAAACAAGACAAAGCTATGGCCAAGAGTGCAGAAAGTTCTGGGCAAATACTTGACAAAACATTCATCTTAGTGGAGCGTTTACAATATGCAAAAAAAAAAAATACTAAAGGACCACATTCATTTGGTGCTTTTTGGTTTCACCACCATCACCAACTAATGTCCTCAATGTTGTGAAATTTGCAAACTTAATTCAAGAAAGTCCTAAGATGAAGCAATGTAAAGTTTTGAAGACTAATTGAGTATATTGATAAATATTATATATTACTTTTACCATAACCTCTATTGGGAGGCAGTACCAAAATTACTGTGGATTTTTCCAAATTTCCTTGCCTTTTAACAGGTGACTTGTTCATTGGTGGACTGGGACCCAACATGTATCAGAACTTGCCCAAGCTGGTAGTGTCTCGGGAGGGCTTCCAAGGCTGCTTGGCCTCAGTTGACCTGAACGGCCGGCTGCCAGACCTCATCAACGACGCCCTTTTTCGCAGTGGACAGATTGAACGCGGCTGCGAAGGTACTGACACACAGAAACACAACCTGCCCCAGTGTTTAATTAGGATAATTAGAGTCTTCACTGTCCTGGCATTACTGTTAATCTTATTTGCAATCTTATTTATCTCAACAGTGCAAGTAATGGCAAAAAAAATAAATAATAAAAACATGGAAATCAGAAATGAAATTGCCAATGGTATTTCAGATAAATGTTAGACAGTTTGCATTATAATGTGATCAAATTATATAACACTCCTATATTCGATTTTTTAAAAAGTGAGCTAGTTTTGAGAAGTGCCCCTTTTTTTGCCTTTTAAAATTTGCTCATTCCATCAAATAATTTTATATTTCACGTAGTTTTGTTGATTTTTCTTCCTTGTATTCCTTATGCGTGACGTAAAGCACTACACATATCCTCTAGATGGCAGCAGAGCATTAGGATACATTCAAACAGCTGGCAATTGAAACAGGTGCTGCACATTAAGGCCCCTTTTTAGAAGCAGGTCTAAATTCTATCTGCGTTTGTTCTCAGCAGTACACACAGTAAATCTGAACTCTGAGTCAACTCAATGAACTCACTTGGTTCCTCTTCCTCTTGGACCCTGTTCCCCTTAGATCTTTTTCCCCATTTACAGCTATACCCTAATTCTTCACTCTACCCAATCTCCACACACAAGGTATCGACTTTTCTCCTTTGGCCACAGTCAGCCTGGTACATGTTAAAAGTTGTCTCTATAAAAAAAAAAAAAAAATACAAACAAATATTATATACCATCACATCATAATTCTTAGTAGGTCCTAATTGACATGCCCAGGAAGAAATATATATGATAAAGATAATTAATTACTGATTAGCGTAATAACAAAAAAGTATTATTATTATTGTTATTTTTATTGCATGTGTAGCTTGTCTTCTATCATACAACTCCTTTTCATCATCCTTGTGTGGTGAATCCTGTTCATTCTACACTCAGATTATGTAGGACTGAGTTCAAATGTATTTATATATATATATTTTAACCCTGCTTTGTAAGTGTTTGCCCACATCATGCAGTCTATAGTTTAATACTAGCTTTATACACACATAGGTCAACACTAACAATGCTCCTCACTAACCGTTCCTCCTTTAATGCTTTCTTCTGTTCTGCTTGTTTTTTTCTTTCGGCGCTAACAAAGTTGGTTTCACCAAAGCCGACCTGCAAGGTAGTGGGTTCAACTCTGCCCCCGGAGGCCTGCTTGTCTGAAAGTCCGCTGTGTGCAATGCATCGTGGGTGTCATCTGTGGCCATAATGTCTTGTTGGTCCTGCAGAGGTCACTTGCTCTTTGGGAAGACAAACGATAGAAAGAGATGCAAACAGTGAGGGAACCCATTAACTGAGCAACTATGAAATCATTTCTATGTGTGATTTATGCACACAGAAACATGGTATGATGTCTGTCTGACAAGCAGTGAATGTGGGCGTGTAACATATTGGAACAAACAGTATGAGTGGTTGGTAATTAAGTCGTAAGAGAACAGGTGAGTGAGTGATGTTTGTATAAATATGAGGATCGGTAACGAGCATAGAGGTTTTGTGATGACTGTGTGGGAGTCGTTTGTTTTTGAATGGTAGACGTCAGTGGTGACACATAGGCCTACAGGTGGGCACAGACTGAAACTATGCTCATAAACAGTGTCAGGCTGCCACTAATGTACCAGAATCATGTGCTTTATTTAGAGCTAGTTTAAGAGCTTATGGTAACTCTACAACAATACAGATTCTGATTGAGAAAAACATACTTTGCAGACTGAAGACTAGGTGCCTCTACAAGCTACAAGAAACTTTTGGTCATTTGTGATACCATTATTCCTGACAACAGTTTGAAGTTTTTGTCCAGTTAGGTAGGAGAGACATATTCAACGTAGAGACAGCTGCTTACTCACTCATGTTTGAAGAGCCATTGTGCACGTTACACAGATGAGCGAGTCTTCTGCCTCAAACCTACAGTACCCAGATCTCCCACTTTTGACTATTCAAAGCATTGCACACAAGCTCAACTTTCAGCGGGCAAACTCTTGTTCACATCGTCTCACACTGCAGTAGACAGTTGCTTCTTGTCCACCATTATGTATTTTTATTCTTTTTTATATATATTTTTTGGTTTGTTACCTACTTATGTGTTTATCAGGTGGTAAAGCTCCCTACAAGTGGGGATTGTTTATCTCATTATCGAAGCTGTGCTTGTCCTTATCTGCATTCCCTCAGTATTCAAAAGTACGAGAGTATGTGTGGTGTGGAAGACTAGCAGACACACATCGGTTTTGACTTTGAATACCCTTCTCCACTGTCTGACTCGAGTGCATTCTCCACAAGATGCACTGTGTTTTCAATGCATACAATGTTTAGACTGTCTAGTGTTTTCTATGTATTTTGACAGGTTATATGTTGTTTGAAATGCTGTTATGATACAAAGGTCTTCTTGTCTCATTGTAGCCTGGCCAGTTAGACCCATTCACAATTTGGCAAAGAGAAGTGGGTTTAGAACCTCCATTCAATCTATATTTGTAAAAGACTAATCCAACCCAACTAATAATGGGGTGATACAGCCTGTTCATAGGGCACAGTGGTGGGACCCTTTAATTCTGGATAGATAATGGATGTATCTACCAATCAGAGCCCTCAGAACCAAGAGTGTGATTGGTTAAACAGTTTCATCCCTTGCTTAAAAATAATTAAAAAAAAACCTTATAATACAGAGGGTCAGTCACAAAGTACATTATTTTGCTCACATGAGTTCAGTTATGCTATTTGACTTAGTCTTGCTCAATAACAAGGGAAAATCAGGTATTGCATGTTTTAAATCGTGTAGTCCGATGCCAAGGCCCTAAGGCTGCCTAGTGTCTACGAGAGGGTGAATGTGAAAGGCCAAAATGATTCAAAGGTGATCTATTTGTTTTACTATTTGGATGGATTCTTTGCATAGAGACACAGTTAGTATGTCTGGCCAGGCTAATGTCCATGTGCTTGTCCACAGAGGGAATGCAGCATCTCACGTATTACTCTTAAAATATTGTCAATATGGTGTATGTTGGAATGAACTCTGCATGCATGTCCACCTGCACACACTACACAGGAGATTATAGGGATGCGGACAGTGTCATCTCAAGAGGCCACGAGGGGCAAACTCCGCTTTAAGTACCACTCAGGCCCTATTCCAGGATCCAGTCCTCGTGGAAGCGTTTCATTAATTAAGCCTGGTTATTTTCTGCTCCTCCTGGTGCTTGAGAGGCGTGTTATTGGACCTCTGAGGACATTTAACTAGCACTGCATGAAGAATAGCTCACAGTGTTTAAAATGGACTTCCTGTGGTGACACTGTCTCCTCCCCACACTTTCATATAAGCACATAAACTGTATGCAAACATAACTGCTACATTATTATATATACTGGCTCTCATGCTTCTAAATGTGAATACATAATCAAATTACATGGCCCAACTCAATACCTTTAGGCATGCAGATGTGTTCAAAACAAACCTGCTGAAGTCCAAACCAAAAATGGGGAATATGCAATGATTGTTGGTCTTCTGATAATTTCCCCACACTATTATCTTCTGGGTGTACAAAGAATGAGGGAAAAATTCACAGAGCAGCAGTTCTGTGTGCGAGGAAGCCTTGTTGATGCCACAGAGGAGAATGGAACTACTTTGAGATTACACTACAGTTCTTCTACATCAATGTGTCTGCCCTAGGCCTTTCCTGATTCTTTAAAGGGCAGATTTTCTTTGCCCACTGTGACCATGAGCATGTGTATTTAGCATATAACATGGGAGTATGAATCCACTCTAGCCAGCACATTCAAAGTCACCCTTATTTCCCATTTTGAAGAACAATTTGCACTTCAGCAGGTTTGCCTTGAACATACCAACATTCCCAATTGCACTGATTTTCCACCATGTCATTTTTAATGATTACATATTTGCATTTAGAAGCTTTAATAGAGCCAGTGTGTCTAATAATGTGGCCACTCCATGTATATCTATATGTTCACAGTGCATTATTCCTCTGCATGACTTTCCTGATTCAGCAGATACCCTTGTGGCTGTTTAATTGTGCACCTGTGTCCTCTTTCTGTCCATCTCCACCCCACTTCTGCCCCCGATACAATCCCAGGTCCCAGTACCACGTGTCAGGAGGACTCTTGTGCCAACATGGGCGTGTGCATCCAACAGTGGGAGAACTTCACCTGCGACTGCTCCATGACGTCATACTCCGGAACACACTGCAATGATCGTGAGTAGTGGCAAAGCTTTCTATGTCCATACAGGGTTCCCACATAACCCAGATTGGATATACCGTCTAGTTACAAGAATGTATATTTTTGAAAGTACTTCCAATTTTTTTCCAACAGACTCAAATAAGGTGGGGTGGGAAGAGGAGTCTGAGCTAGTTCTGCTTCTGGAATGATGATAGAGGAGAGTGTGATGTTTCAGCTGCTAAGGTGGTGATGAAGAGGGAGAGTGAGATGGTTTTGGTGCAAAGGTGATGAAAGTAGAGTGAAATGATTTGACTGCCAAGGTGTTTATGAAAGAGAGTGAAATGCTTCTGCTGCTGATGTGGTGATGGAAGAGAGTGAGATGTTCTGCTGCTGAGGAGGTGATGGAGGCGAGTGAGATGCTTATGCTCCTGAGGTGATAGAAGTAAGTGAGATGATTGTGCTGCTGTTGAGGTGATGGAGGCGAGTGAGATGCTTCTGCTCCTGAGGTGATACAAGAGAGTGAGATGGTTGTGCTGCTGAGGAGGTGATGGAGGCGAGTGAAATGATTCTGCTCCTGAGGTGATACAAGAGAGTGAGATGGTTGTGCTGCTGAGGAGGTGATGGAGGCGATTGAGATGCTTCTTCTCCTGAGGTGATAGAGGAATGTGAGATGGTTGTGCTGCTGTTGAGGTGATGGAGGCGAGTGAGATGCTTCTGCTTCTGAGGTGATAGAAGAAAGTGAGATGGTTGTGCTGCTGTTGAGGTGATGGAGGCGAGTGAGATGCTTCTGCTCC
>JAVQKC010100304.1:5000-26337 GCA_036025475.1 Philypnodon macrostomus | reverse complement strand
TCTCTCACAGTGGACATGCACCTACGATGAAAATTTCAGACCCCTTCATGACTTCTAAGTGGGAGAAATAGCAAAATAGCAAGGTGTTCAAATACTTGTTTTCTTCACTGTAGATGCATCGCTTTGAAAGGAGGCCTATTGAGCGCGAGACTGGGTTAAATGAGATGTTAATCATTTTCGTTCTCCTGTTAGCGAACTGATAAGGGCTTCAGGACCACCCCTTCTGCAAAAAAAAAAAAAAAATGAATTAAATAAAAATCTCTACCCACTTTCACATTCACACACTCTTTCTGCCTTTTTTATGGTAATGTACAAAGTGTGCCTCCTCTATTTAGATTTTTTGACTCGCGGCCCGTGTCCCTTAGAGAAATGCCGATCATTCACTCGCTGCATTTAATAACAAAGAGCAATAGGGAGATAAGTTTTGCAGTGCTGACTGAAAGCAGCCTAGAAACACATTTATTTATTTATTTTTTAGCAGGCTTGAAATAGCCAGAGTTAAAACCGTATGGGGGGAGAGATGGGCGGAAAAAAAGTCAACTCCCTCCTTTCTATGAAGCTCAAAAATAAGACGACTGTGAAAAAAAGTGTTGTATAAAATCCTTCAACTCTTGAAAGACTCGCGGACAGAGATGATTGTGCACATGGAGCCTGTTGCCCCATTCAATGCACAATCGAGAGCTTCTGCTAGAGAGACGGTGTATTTATGTATAGGGGCGCGAATAAGCATAATCTAACTATATTGTGTACCGTTCGGCTGAATATAAAGTCATTATAGGAGTCTCCAAATATGGGTGTGGCCTGCTGGAGTCGGGACAGATAGCAGCAGGATTAAAAAATATCATTACACCACTAAGATGAACTACAAGTATGTTCACTTCTCCATCACAATAGCTCTTATGTCGTTAATATCCTCATGCATGCAGAGGAATAATGTGGTATTTTGAATGGCCTGTACATTTTAAGTTTAGCATTTATACGCACTGGCTACTTTATTAAGTGGACCACAGGCTTTTGAGCTAAAACGGATAATCACACTGGATCATGACAATGGCACGGCTCAAACCAAGCATTTGAGAATGAGAGAACAAAGGTGATTTAAGTGTGTGGTTGCTGGGGCCATCTTTCAGAATTCAATGATCTGCTGGATTTTAATATGAAACCGGGTTTTACAGGAAACGGTCTCCAAAAAGCTACAGAATTCAGTGAGGGGCTGTTTTTTTGGGGAAAAAAGTTAATATCTAAAATGAAGAAGGTGGGCTACAGTAGCAGTGACACTTTATCAGATATAGGCTCTACTTAATAAAGTGTCCAGTAAGAGCATTTTCATTTACTGTAAAGATAATATTATTAGAATCCATATGACAAAATGACAATGAACTTCCATTTGAGGTATTTCTAACCCCAATAGAACAGATGGTATGTGATGGGGTTGATGTGTTCTTCTGGCGATTGAAGGTGACTGTTACAACATACTGCAGAGTGTGTGTATACTAACCACAGATGAAAACACAGGTGCACGGCAAAAGCCAACGAACAGCACACCCACCTCACCTCGGCTGTGAGGCTTCAGTGCTGCCAAGGCTTGGGTTGTGCCATCAATAAATCATCTCAGAGACACCGGTTAATTACCACATGCATACCACACACAGTAGTTTGGGTAAGCTAATGCTTTGACCTGAGACACTGCACAACCTGAAAAAAATCATAAATACAATTTTCGGAAATACTGAAAATATTTTTCCTTTATATAAAAAAAATATGAAAAAACAAACAAAAAAACATGGAAATTTATTTTATTTTTGTTTCAGTAACTTGACCTAATTCAACATCAGCCATTTTTTTAGAGAAAGCATTGGAAATAGATAAATATTCTAAATGTATTTAGTGGGCCTTTCGTATTTATACTGTTTTGATATACAACTATGTAACACAATTCAAATTGATTTAAGCTCTGAATAATGATGTGGTACAGTTATCTGTCTAAAATTAGAACCTATTCTTTAACATTGTCTCCAAAACAAAATACAGCCTGATATACAAATAATCCAATCTGAAACAAGTGTGCACAATTGTTTTGTTTACAGAATGAATGTGAACACACGGATTACTTTGCCACCAAGATACCCCCGCACTTAAAATACATCATTCACTTTTTGTCCCTCATTCATTTTGCCGTCATCAGCTCTTTCTCCGGGACTTCACGCACTGCTGTTTGACTGTTTCAGGTCAGAGGAAGCAGATAAGGAGAAGTGATATTTCTTACCTGACTCTACACCAAAGCTGCAGCAGCAGCAGCAGCAGCAGCGGAGGAGTGACAGGCCTCCAGTGTAAGCCTTTATTTACATGTGCCATAATACTACAGGTGATCAAAACAACATGGCCCATCTCCCACGATTAGGACACTGAACGCTAGATGTGTTTTGACAAGCTAACTCCCACTATACGACAGTTCTATGAATGTTGTTGCAATCTTATGAAATCATACCTATCCTGACCTATTTTCTTTTTTGCTTGATTTTTTTCAAACTCTAGCCTATTCTGTATGACTTCATTTGATTGACCAAAAAGATCACTTTGAACTTTGACCCTTGAACTATTCATATTTATTCCAGCCCATTTTCTAATGTTCTATAAAGGTCACAACACAACACAACACAAATTAAGACCTATCATTGGCCATAAAACAATATATATGCAGCTAGCTCTGTATCAATTTTATGAACATTATGACCAAAAGCATTAAAAGATAAGGGGTGTTTTCATGTTCTATTAAGTAAAAAATAAAGCAACGAAAAGGCTAAATCAAAAAGTCGAAAAAGAGCAGTTCATAAAGAAAGACACTTCTGAGACTCATATGACAAGATACCAAAATTTCAATTTGAGTTTGCGGAGGCGTGGAGGAGAAAGGCAGTGTTGTGAAGCTTTGATACCCAGCCCAAGCAAGGCCTGCCCCAGCTGTGCCGGCTAATTTGTTCCTTGGGTCCTATCTTACCCCCTCCCATGTCTCCGTTTAGCATTATTAATCAAATTACACCCACTAAACTTTCTTTTTCTATTGAAACTGTCTTGAGCGTTTTTTTTTTCTCCTCCTTGAGTATTACTTGAGCACAACTTTAACAACTATTATTATTTATTTTCTCGCTGTTATAGCTAAGGGAGAAAAAAAATACAGCACTTGTCATTCAGAAATAGTGGCATCAGGTTAATGATTTAATTTTTTCAATTAAGATAAAGAAACACTCTCCCTCCTGACCTGCGGGGCACCACGACACATCAAAGCGCCACTGCTCCTAATTGTTTTGTACTGAGAAATTTTCAATGCGTGTTGTGTGGGACTTTGCTTTTGCCCTGATCATATGAATCCTTATACGGGTCCCCCTCCCCAGTATTAGTCTGTGATATGGCATTTATACTATATTCAGCATCCCCAGAGCAACTTGTGAAAGCGGACGGCACCATTTACAGTTCAAAGTTGGAATACATATATGTTCAATTAAAAAAACATTTACCCACTTCCACACAGAACACGGATATCTCCCAGCATTATCTCTGCCCCTTATACTGGTAGCTTTGTCTTTAGTCTATGCTTATTCCCATGTATGAAATTACCTTCTTGCTGGACAAAAGTCATTAGGAAAACCATTTGAATATGCAAATTGTGGACAGATTAAAAGTAGCTTATCACATGGGGCTGCTGCTGTAGTGAAGCAGGCCTACTCAGTTTTTCATCATACATCATTGTAACTACTTTGACAGCGGGTGTAAGCAATCAAACTGGGCTCCATAGTCCAAATGATTGTATTTGTATGTTTGAAGTTGACAAATGTCTTCAGTGATGGTCAATGTAATAACTGCAGCAATTTATAGAATCTAACCGATGACCTGATGCACAGCAGCTGGAGGCAGGCAGTGTGTATAGCCTTGCATTGCCCCCTACTGAAACTTGACTCCTCTAGTCACATCGTTTAAGAAGATTGTAATTTTCAGCTTTGTATTCAATTCTAGTCAGTTTATTGTTTATTATTTCTTTCCAAATGAATTATAGATTTTTTTTAGGGGAGGGGTATATTTATGTATATAGAGTATAATAATATATGTGAGAAAAACAACAACTTCACAGCACAGTTGTCTGGAAAATAATACAACTAATTCTGAATAATTCCCATTATAACCTATGAAAAGTTTAGTCTCAAGAAAAAAAAACTATGAAATAACCCTGAAATAAATGAGATTTTCTCGTACAAATCATTAACGTCTGGTGTTGGTGTGAGTATCTGATGCTTGATGGGATTGTGCATCTGTGTTCCTCCTGGGGGCTTCTGTGATGTCGAGGTTGCCACTGTTATTGCCGCTGCTTGTTAAATCCTCAGAGTGTCCGGGCCGCTCTCTGCCAAAGCTGCCCGCCTCAGTCCACAAGTAATCCACGGCAAATTCCTTCAGCCTCAGTATCAGAGGCCGCTGCAGTGGAAAGTGGTGCTGCCAGGAGACTCTGCTAGTGTATGTCTGAGCCCCGTGTCCGTCTGAATATGTATGCATGTTTGCTTTTATGTATAGTGCTGCGTGAACTTGCATGCTGCTGAGCCTGTGTGTGTCAGTGTGTGTGTGTGTGTGTGTGTGTGTGTGTGTTGGGGAGATGGCGTGGCTGCAGACCGAGCCAGCTGACATTCACACTGGCTTTTCTTGCCTCTCGCTGGATGCAGTCCCAGCCAGAGGTTTGGTGGGAGCCCAGCCGAAAGAGGAGCCACTCCATTTGCTTGGTGAAACATCCCCGAGTGCTTGTCCCGCGGTGATGAAACAGTCGCTTTCTTTTCTACAGGGTTAATAATGGACACAGGAATCATGGCGAGAGTGGGACAGCAGGACGCCGATCACAACAAAATAAAAGCTGGCAGGTTTGCTACCATAGATGATTTCTGTTTTTCAGTTCCTTGTTCAGATCCATTAAGGGTTTGAAGAACTTTAGCACAAACTAAAAAGAACTGTAATCAAATGTCAAACGTTATAATAATGATGAATTAACATCTGAAATATATTAACATTAACATTAAATATAATAACACGTGTCGTTTTTAGTTTTAATAGTTTATTTAACAGGGGCAGTATACATTAATCAACATTTCTGTAAATGCACCAGATTTAGCAGAGCGGCTATTTCATCTGTAGCCCCTGGACAGATCTTAAATCATCCTAAAAAGAAGATTACAATCAATACTACATTAGAAAAAAAACAATTCAATAAACTGTACAATACAGTATACATTAAAAAATATATAAACCACATGTAAACAAGATGTCTTTGAAGGGTCAGGAGGATGGTATAGACAAACATTAAAGCTGGCAGATTTGATTGTGTATCAACCACTTAAGTGATTTTTGCACATGTTGTATGTGGACATTTTCCTAATGTTTACATGTAAATAAAGTCATGAAGAAACATACACAGTTTAACCCATTGTCTGATTTGTTTACACTTGCAAGAGTATAATTTTTTCGATAGCTTGAAACAAACTAAATTGTATTCTTGCTACCTACCCTGGTTAGTAGAGTATATACATTATGTCAAACATTTCTGATCTACGATACAACTTTGTAAATGAAATCATACAGTTCTGACCAATAGTGTTCATACAACAATTATTGAGGAAAAAAACACTGTTGCCACTGTCCCCTCATGTTGTGGTCAAATTTACTAAACAGTACAAGAGCTGGTTTATTACTAACCAAAGCAGTGAGCAGAGAACAATGTAATAATGTGAACGTTGACATGAAGCATAATGAGTTGTCAGTGTTCTCCTGCTCTCTCTCTTAAGACTTAAGCCATTTTGTGGTGAATCTTTGAAGTTAAAAACAAGAAACCTGGACATTACTGAATCCTATTTAGAAGGGCCGGGATTGAGAAAGCCTTAAAGACACACAGGAAGCAAACGCTCGGGCTTCTGTGCCTTTTAATGTTCACAGCATTCCCTCTCCTTTCATGTGCATGCTATCTGGAATTAATTGGTTTTTCAAAGTCCGTGTATTCGTTTGAGTGTATGCAGGATGACATGTGTATGTTTGATTGTGAATGTGCACCATTTCTCTGCACTTGTTTACCATTATTGGTAAATTTGGCAAATGTCACAAAATGCTTTTACGTGGATGGTTGTGTCCGTGCTACACAGGACTTGTATTAGTCATGTAACCAGATCGCATTTAGGGCTTGGACTCATTTCCCTTTTCTTATTTGATGTGAATGGCTAAATAATTTAGATTTCCTATTTAAATTGGCAGGTCATATAAGCAGACAGAATGACCTCAGCCCCACAGGACAGTCCCTATGGGAGGCAGACTTAGCAATCACATGTCCAAGGGGCCAAAAAGGAGAACAGGATCAACCCAAACAGTCTGGTGAGAAGCAGAAATGTTGCCGCCGCTCCCCCAGACACTCCATTTTCACCATTTTTGTATAAAATGTCAACTAATGCAGCACGGGTTGGCGCCAGCAGTGTGTATGGCTGTATGTTGGTACTGTCAGTAATGTGTTTATATAACATCCCTCACATTCCATACTAAGAGCCTTCCACTCTTCCAAGTTCATTCAAGCAGGACACGCACACACACTAAGTGTGAGCATATGTGCACCCTTAAATGTAAATGTATAGAGCATGTGCAATTGTCTTTAAGTCATGTTCTTAAACACACGTGAATACACACATCTATTGTACCATTACAGAGATCCTAACAGTGGACTTTTATAAAGACCTCATCATTGGCAGGTCAAAGCGCTCAAAACAGTCTCACTTTCAGACACCATTACTTTGATACATTTAGGGCTGAGGCTGATTTAGTGAAATGTATGCTGATCAGGGTACTACAATGTTTAGATGTTTAGATCTGCTTCTTAATTAGTCAATTAATGGTACTTGAAAAGAAAAAGATGAAAGAGGTTCTTCATGTGATGTTTGTGATTATTTGAAAACCACTGAGCTATATGTGATACAGTTATGGAACTCACTGCCAACTTTTCTGCACTGGACTGTTTAAGAGTTTAAGTGAATCGCAAAAAGAAACAACCTTTCTCGGGGAAATACTTTTACATTTTCTTAACTGAAAAATGTTTATAATTTTCTTTCAATAACCTGTCCCCTTTTTTCATTCATCTTAATTCCCCATTGCTGATATACAATAAAAAGGTGAGTTTGACAATGGGCATGTCAGGGAGCGCATGCATCGCAGTCGAAAGGCATTGAGTTCCCACCGCTATTGTGCCCGTTGACACCCTAATCCGCCACCGAAGCCGTGCAGGTGTTGTGAGCCACATTCAGGTCTTTGAGGAAGCTTTCAGTGCATGTCGTGGCATCTCTGTATTCAACCTGATGTCTCTAACAAGGAAACAGTAGATCAGTGTTTCAGAGCCTTGCCGTCAGCTGTCACACAGTTGTATACGGAGACGCACATTTACAGCCACAAAGACCCCCTTAGACTGTCTTTATGTCAGCATTGTGCCCTAGCCCCTTTCTCCTCAACCATAATGACAACTGATTAAATCCTAGCTGTTTTCGAATGCTAGATGTCAGTAGCATTGGGCACAGGTAAGCCCTTTCAACTGCTCAGGTTAGAGAACTATGCGCGGGTCGCTAAAATGTAAAAGGGTTTCTGATGGGTTTTTATCGGGCTGCTGCCACTGCGTCAAAACCACGAAGCTATAAGAGGAAAAATCTATCTGTTTATTCTATTATTCCTAGTGTATCTTATTGTCACCGTGACACGTTGAGAATGCATGTCAGCCGCTAGTTTGAGCTTAGCTTTCGTGAGGGATTCGTGAGAGCTTACAAAATGGATGTGTTTACCTTTTTTTGCAGGGAAAGTGTCACGCTCAATACCTGTGTGTCTGAGATGAGGATTATTAAATTTGATGAGTAAAAAATGTCTTAACGCTTTATCTTGCCTTTGTGTCTGGAGCCAGACGCAATTCTCAGGATGCTAACGGTGGTGCGCAAGATAAACAGGGCCATGTTTTTCTTCGTTTACCCCAATATTTTCTCCCCCTTTTATGATACACACTGCATATAGACTGTGATTGTGTAGTCAGTCAGAAATCCTAAACAGAAACGGATGGGTTTGTTGTTGTCTGTAGCGGTGAGGTGTGTTATGATGTGAGTTTAGAGTTTCTTCTAAAGGTTTGGATGATGGATGTCGAAAGGTTTGACAGTGTGAAGGTAGAATCAAAGTAAAATGAGCCCATAGAATACTATAAACACACTTTAAAAAAATGCTATAAGGTATCGCCTTTTGATTAAATACTAATCTTTTTCAATATACTGTGGACAAATGGATTGCGTTTGATCTATTTTCCCTATTCATGTATTGACACTGACTGCCTACAGATGCTATATAGACAAATGTGATTTATCATCTATTCCTAATTAGAGTACATCTAATCATCAGACATCAAGCCATGGCTTAAGATCTACACTGCATTGGTTGAGGGACAATTGAGCTATACCCATTGAAGCACCAAGACCTTATCCAATATTGGTGAAGAATCCAATAAATGTAAGTTTTTGCTGCATTTGTATAGCCAGAAATAGTTGGTGTTGGTCCCATCTCGCAACTATATAAATATATATAAATAAAATCTCAAAACAATTCTCAACTCACCTCGCTATCCTGGATGGACTCAATAAATCACTCTGTGAAAGTTACATACATTTTTATACTTCTAAAAATGGCTTAGCTAAGAGCCTGTCATGACCACACCCAGAGACCCATACAAAAGCGTTTGACAGCTTGTTAAAAATATGAAGACTACATTTTTGGAGGAACCAAATTTGAACCAAAATGGCCGACTTCCTGTTGGGTTTAGGCCAGGACCATAATGTCATTTTATAGTTCGCCTGACATGACCTATGTTTGTGTCAAGTGTTATTTTTCTCCGATAAAAAAAATGTGGGGTCAGCTCCCATAGGAGTAATGCATTTTGATTTTCCAGGGGCCGCTACAGAACCGTTTTTAAATATTTCTTTTTGGGGACTTAAATTCCATAAAACTTTAGCTGTCCTTGAATGTTTTGCAAAATGTCCTGACTTTTTGAGCATGTATAGTGCCTCACATTTGTGATTCATTTGGCTTTTTTGTTCAGGATCCTGAGATGGATAACTTAATTTTAAAACTCCATTGTAACAGAGGAGGGGGAAGTCTGGGAGTCCTTGCTTAGATTGCTGCCTCCGTGACCCGGCCACGGATAAGCGGAAGAAGATGGATGGATGGATGGCATTGTAACATTGTAGGGGGCGTAAGAGAGACATTTTTAAAGATTGCAGGTACATTGATACATCCATACGTTCAGCTCATCATTGCGCACAAATGATCCATTGGCTCCATGTTAAACGTAAATGTAAAATGTCCGCTTCGTTAAGAGCGTGTCACGACCACACCCAACGACGTATAAAAAAGCATGTGATAACTTTTGATCTCAGAGATGTCTAGAGTCAGTCAAGAATAAACAAATAAATATAGAAACCCCGAGGACTAGTTCATCAAAATACAAAGGCTACATTCTGGCCGTCCCAATTTTGAACCAAAATGGCCGACTTCCTGTTGGGTTTAGGGCGTAATTATATGTATGTGTATGTGCATATAATGTAATGTAATTATATGCTTGGCCTGGCATGCTCTATGTTTGTGATTTTTCAACAAAATGTGCGGTCGGCTCCCATAGCCGTAATGTATTTTGATTATCCAGGGGCTGCCACTGAGACATTTTTTATTTATTTTTTTCAATTCCATAAACTCTTTTGTGCAACATTTCCTGACTTTCTGATGTTTACTGCCTCAAATTGCGATTGAAGTCTGTTGCTTTTTGCCTGACCAAAGACCAGGTGTTTGGTCTGAACCACAGACTCTTGTCCAGACCAAACTGGAAAGTCTGAAAGTCTGGACCAAACAGGTGCAGGTGTGAATGGCCCTTTAGATTCACATTGAGGCCTTTAGTTTTGTGGTCAGCAAAGAGTAAAGCTGGACCTCCAGTGAATTTAAACTTTGTGTTATTCAAAGTAAATCCAAGGGCACTCAGACACAGAGACAAAGTTAGCTGTGGAGAGGGGGAGATCTGTGCTGTGTCAGC
Organism: Philypnodon macrostomus; assembly: GCA_036025475.1. Lineage (NCBI taxonomy): Eukaryota > Metazoa > Chordata > Actinopteri > Gobiiformes > Eleotridae > Philypnodon > Philypnodon macrostomus. The sequence continues at coordinate 16,229 of JAVQKC010100304.1, read as the reverse complement.
AGTGTGTGCTTAAACCAGCTCCAAAGATTAATCACAGCAAAACACATACAGCACCCAAATACACACACGCACACCAGCACACACACACACACACATACACACACACATACACTCACAGTTGTATATCTCGCATTCGCAGCAGTTCAAAGTGTGGTTGGTTTGAAACAGATTAAAAACTGTCTATGAAGTGATGCATTGCAATTGTCATAGCAAGGGTGGGAGAGATCTTTTTTGCATAAAAATCCCTTCTTTCTTCCAACCGCTATCAGCAAAGAGATGGAGAACTCACTAATCCTGCTGTGGTCGCATTTGCATCGGTGGCAAATAAACAAAAGCAGACCATTTTTCATCTGCGGCTCCTATATTAAACGGAGATGGCTGGTTGGGGGGAGGGGGTGGGGGAATGAGAATAAGGGCACCCAGGCAGACCCTTTGGTGTCAGAAATTCAGAAATACTCCTGCTGATATTTGGTCTCAGTAAATCGAAAATACAATGTTGTATTCACTGCATCAATCTTCTCATTGCAGGTGGTTTCAGAGACGCACAAAGGCAAAACAAATACATTAATGTTGTCATTCAAAATTAATCTGTAAGGAAAATAAGGTTTAAGGTAACCACGTGTGAGAAGCTCTCAATCTGAATGTCGCGGAGGAAGACTGAAATGTCTTGTGGACCACAACCTACAAGTGGGGAGGTCCCAAAAGGTACAAAAAAAACCTTTTGAAACAATATGGGGGGACAAAAACAATTGTGGTTATTTAAGTTAACATTTACATGAATAAGTTTGTGATGTAGTATGAATCAGTTAATATACTTTGTTTAAAAGTACACCCCAACAACATTTACTTACCAAAAATGAAAAACAAAACAAAAACAAAACTTTATCAGCTTCTCACAGTAAGTGCATTTCCATCACACATTTGTGAAAAGCTTTATCATCATTTTGTAAATTCGATAAAAACACAATTTCAAAATGAAATCACATATTGACACGCAGAATACGTCTTCTTTCTCCACATTAAACACAGCCAGAGCTGTGGAAAAGCAGAGTTCTGACAACTCCATTGGTGACAATGGGACAGTTTTTAAACAGCAAATTGTTCTCTCAGTAGTTCCAGGAAGTAACCACTCAAGCTAAAAGTGCCATTCAAATGCATTGAGAATTGCCCTAAATTGGAACTATTTTGAAGCTGCATCATTCAAATTTCTTGGACCTCCGTTGGTGCAACTCTCTATTCTCTATGGCCCTGAACACAGGGTCCCTAGGACACGCCTCTGTTGACAACGGCAATGACAGTTTAAGGGAAACTTGGAAAGTTTCGATTTTTTGTATAATTATTGTGAAGAAAATAAAATTTAGCACAGTTTCACTTTCAAGTGTATAACATGGCGCTAGTGTTAGCTTCCAGTGGCTAACCAAAGCTACTGGCAAAGGGGTAAAGACATCTTAATTATTATTAAATGACATGTCATTGATATGGTGGCCCTGAAGGGCAAGTCACACGAACAAACAACAATCACGCACAAATACAGAAAGACTACAGCGTAATCAAAAACACAACAGCAAAATCAAAACGTAACAGAAAATTCAAAAACATGCATTTTTGAATTTGCTGTAGCGTTTGTTTTTTGCTGTAGTGTTTTTGAGTCTGCTGTAGTGTTTTTGAGTTTACTGTAGTGTTTCTGTATTTGTGCGTGTTTGTTGTTTGTTGGTGTGACTTTCCCTTCTCCCTCCTCTCTCCTCCACCTGATGCAAACACCTTGTTTTTGGCCTGATCTTTTTAATACGAATCAAGTGTTTCCACTGCACTTCCTTTTCTATAAAAATGCTTAAAAATCCACCTTAAGCGAGCTTATGAATTTGTAACGTTTCCATCAAGCACATTTTCTATTTGGGGAGGAAAAAATATTCACGAAAATAATATGTGTTCATTTGACTAGCCAAAATATTCTAACGTCATGGGCTAGTAGAGGCTATTGTTTGATTCAAACTAATTTACACAATTTATCAATTGGACATAGTTAAACCTGCAACAATCGCTACATCAGATCAATATAAACGTATCTCTGGTCTCTCTACACATTACACTCTACGTACAGAAATACACCTGGAGGAACCAGTAAGTGTGTGCTGATTAGATTAGGATTTTCCTGTACACAAGCATTCACAGTGATAAGAGATGCTGCTCAGCCTTTTGCAGCTACCGTGTGAAGTGGATAAAGCCTACAAGTCCAGAGCGCTGGAGTGTATTTGTTGTTCTCCGCTAAAGCTTTTGGTGCATAACTATATTTACTGGATAGATAAATAACTTTGTAGTTTACAACTGTTTAATATAACATCTCATCTTTAATGTATGCGCAAGATTAAAGTGAAAATGATAGAAATACACCATTCTTTAGTCTGTAATAACAAGTCTCAATTTTGTTATCTGTCCTCGTCATTGTATTTCAGAAATGTCTGCCATCCAGCCGTATTTTGGACTTGCAACGACAGTTGAGATGAACCAGTGGCTCTTGTTGTCAGCCTTGTAGATAATTAGAATTCCCCGACTGGCTGTGGCGCTCGGACACTTCTATAATTACATTGTCAGTGCAGCAGTTGATTAAGGCTGGCCTGTGAGGTATGGTATTAACTGCACTGTGTTTGCATACAGAATAGAACAGGTGACCCTTAGATACCTTTAGCTCGATCTGCAGGTATACTAGGCTTTTGAGCAAACATAATGGCTTTTGACTTTTTCTTCATTTTGAATGTTTTATTTTGGAGCAGGGTTTTCTTTCACACATTGTCTCTTGAAAACAACACTGTTACTGAATCATGCCATCAAAAGTATTAATGAATGCTATGAATGTACGGCATCCATTGAAAAACTCTGTGTGTCTGTGTGATTCATTTTTACCTCTGCCAAGGAAGTAATGTTTTTGCCCCCCAGTTAAGAGCTTCACACAAAAAGTAGTGGATTTCAAGGAAGGTCAGGAATGACACAAGCAACAATTGATTAGAGTTTGAGAGGGATCCGTATCCGTGTCTGGATTCAGGATTTTGAATGTAAAAGAAAAGCATCTTTTAGCAAATGTCTGTCTGTTAGGAGCTTCACACAAAAAGTATACTGCACCTATTTGGATGAAATGCTCAGGGAAGGTCAGAAATTACACAAAGACCAGTTGCTTACATTTTGAGAGTGATCTGTGGAAATGTGCTGCCTTGGCGGAGGTCTGCGAGTGCATTCTAGTTTTTTCTATTTTGGGCAATTCTTGAAGTTCATGTACAAGCCACAAGACATCAAATTTTCTACGAAAGTTGACATGATTCTTTTTATCGTTTAAATGATATTTCACTAACATGCCGTGTTTGAGTGTACTGGACTTTCATAGATGTACATGTACGTTATGAACACAATGACAGGCACATCACCAACAATGAAAATTACATTGACCTGAGATTAGCTTAGCATAATGTCAATGCAAAATATATAATTCTTTATATTTTAACTTAAAAAAGGAGGTTAGGTTTGGAGCGTTGGGGGCAGAGGAAGGTAGAGAATGGGTGTCAGGCCCGAGCTCAGGGAGCAGTTGGAGAAAATAAACAGATGGAAGCTTTGAGGATATTCTATCTGAGGCTTAGTCCTGTTGAGTATAAATATGGTCGTGAGTAAGCCATGTAAATAGGCCTGTGTTTACCTGTCTGCATTGCCCAAATTAATCACCCATGCCGCCATGAGCTGCCAGGGGGAGGGGTTTGGGGAGGCTGCAGGGATGTAGGGAGCTGGGAGTGTAAACACTGCTAAAAGTACTGGTTGCCTCCATTTTGTTTTGGTTAAGATACTCCGAGTGAGTGATTAGGCTGCTCTTCTGTGTTGAAAGGTAGCACGAGTGATGGAGTATGTGCATATTTATGTGTGTGTGAGCATATGTGAGAGTGTGTCCTCCTCACAAATATTTTGTATTAAATTTTTTTTCAATATTTTTAGCTATAGTTGTAAATTTAACCAGAAAATGCTGTCAAAAGGTATCATCATTGCGTATCATATGTACTAATAGAATACAGAGGCCAATATGGCACGGTTGTGAAGAAGAAAGGAAAAATGCCCATGTCATTTGTAGTGCATTCTGTTTAGACATGTTGACGGCTTTCAGTTCAGACATTCACATTCAGCTGAGATTAGGTCTGTCAAGCGCAGCAGTCTGGATTAACAGCAAGGATAGAATTCATGCCACCCTGTACCATGTCTTATACCTGAAACCATCAATGCAGGTTATTTTCCTTTATAGGGGTAAATGCTTAATATATTTTTGGTATTTATTCATTCATAAGACTTTCAAAAATGAAAAAGAGATCTTCTACGATGCTGGTTCAAACACAGTGAAGCCAAGCCAAGCTCAGCTCCACACACAATCATTAATATTCATGCCAAAAGATGTGAAACTTTTTGAAGTCAAACCTTATTTGCTTTCATGAACTTTGGACTTTCACTTTGACACTTTCTTTTAGGCTAGTTCTGTTAAGCTACGGCTGGCCATGCTTTATACAGTAAGTAGAATAAGTCCAACTTTTGGATTCTGTGACTTTAAGGATGCATGAACAGAGAATAATGGGCTATTAGGACATGTTAGCAAAGTAATGGCTTTTATGTTTTTCTGACATGTTTGTCTTGAGCTAATTCCTCTCCAAACCACGACAGCCACGACCTACAAAGTCAAACGGCTCTGTCACACCGATTTTCTCCTGTCTCCACTATCTGCTCACTCTTCAGTGGAAGGCCAAAAGGTTTTCCTCGGTTCTTGCAGTGTGAAATGCAAACTGTCATTAACTGGGAAAGGGGCTAGCGGAGGGGCTTACACAGGAGCCGTCAATACAGATGAGAGTGGGAGTAGAAAAGGACTCTTCCTTCATTGTGTCTCAATAACTTTAAAACGGAAACTAATCCATTCTGCTCTTAATTGCATGCCACATCCCCCGATGTGTCCTTCTTCCATCTCTGCACAATGTTATTTAACACACTTCCCATGACTCCCATTTCAAATGCAGTAATGAGTTTTTAAAGAACAGAATGGTGTATATTATAATATAGATTTTAACAGGAGGAGGTGGGACAGACAAAAATAAGCTTTCCTTGGTAAAATACAGTTTGTCTTCTCGGGGTTTGAGGGTGTGTGTGTGTGTGTGTGTGTGTGTGTGTGCGGTGTGAAGAAGCAGTGAGAGGGGGACATGTGCATTGAGGATTAAGGCCTAATTTCTCCTGTTCTTTCAGTGAGACCACAATCCACTAGATTGATTGGAACCTTTAATTACACACCAATAATTAGGGGATAGATCTAGAATTTGAAAAGAAAGAATTAAAGTTAATTTTGTCCTGCTAGTTATCAAAGTTTCCCCTGTGTGTGTGTGTGTGCATGTGCATGTGTGTGCATGTGTGTGTGCATGTGTGTGTGCGTGTGTGTGTGTATGCACAAGCTAAATCTCCCAAAGGCCAAGTGCGCTCTAAGACCCTGGACCACAAACGCTCTGTAATTAAGGTAAAAAGGTTACTTCCAAAATAAAAATGAATGAGTTCACTTTTATTTAAAAAGTCATAATTCTGTTATAATTAAACTCCACATTACTATTCTCTACACAAATGCAGAATCAAGCAGTCATATTCTGTCATTATCAGCACTTGCAAATGAGAAGAAGATACATCCTTCACCTCGAGTCACAAGAGCCTCCTGAACACTAGCCTGTTGGGGTAATTGCCTTGATTTTCCCCTTTCCTGTCCTTACTCAATATGTGCAGCCATGTCGTTCCTCTCAGGTTCATCAAGCCAAATCGGCACTTGCTGACATGCAGTATAGTGGCACAGTGCTTCTAATTTTTACATTACATTGCATTAGCCTTACCAGGTTTAAGGGGGAAACCAATACTGGAATTAATTTTTGGCGTATAGCAGTAGCCGCGATTTGGGCTCAGGAGTCAATCTGGTGGCTGGTGATGATGGTGGTGGAGTTAGCGGGTTGGCAGGCCTGATTAGACCGTCTTAGGCCGGGGAGTCATATATGTGCTATTTCGCTGATAGCCTGCGAATCTGGATTTCCTGCTCTACTGCACTCATGGAGCTAAACCCATCCAACCGAGGAGGCTAGGCAAAGTGGGGAAGGTGATTTCCTCCATCTCCTGCCCACACTCTGCTCACACACACACACACACACACACACACACACACACACATACTAAAGAGAGTTACACGTGAACATCATTGCTTCTGCACACATCCTCATGAAATCTGAAAATGTGTCTGTGTGTGTGACAAAGAGCAAATGTATTCATTGAAGAATTCTACGTCAATTTTAGCCGTGACTGAAGTGAAGTGAGCAATGGTCTTGTTGCTCCCACCGAAAATAAAATGTGTTTTTGGGGATTTCTTTCAAAGTTGTCCTAACACAAACTCACTTGACTGCGACATTATAACCCCTGACTATACCTGTACCATTTCAGCGTGCCTTTCTGTCCAGTTTGTCGGTCATACGAGCCTGCCCACCTGCATCCAAGACACTACAGTAACCCTTTGGAGCATTTAGCAAGAACACAATTACACCATTCTGTGAGCAGACAAATGCTGTGTAGGACAGTTGGAGATGGTAGAGGTGGGGTAACGCTATCCTTTTGCCCTACCCCACGGTCCCTTCAGCAGACCCCCCCTATGGCCCTCAACCCTCCACACCTCCCTGTCATTCCAGGCTTGTCCTCTTCTGCCTCCGACAAACACAGAGGAAGTTGTGTGTGTCAGCTCTTCCCAACAATTACCTTCAATTACGGTTCACTGCAGTGTGGCCTAGTGAAAGGCTTAGCTATTAGAAGCTCCCTCTCGCTCCCTTTTCTTGCTCGGTTCTGGAGTGTAGCCAGGCTCTATGTGAAAACGACCCAAATAGACCCCTCGCTCGATTCACCCACTGCACAGCTCACTTTACCAGCCCAACCATATTACCTAACCTGCACTTTGTTAATTCACATCTTCTGGCACTGTGGCTTTTTAGTCCTGCTTTAGTCCCGCCTACACCTGATCTCCTCCACCTAACCTGTCCCATTCCCCATTCCGTCTGTCGTTTGTCTTCAATCACCAGGGTCTGATTCTGTTTGCAGGGGTAGTTCAGGGGCATTAGGTAGGAGGTAGGCAGGGTTTTACATTATTGCACACATGTGGAAGATTGTTAAGGATATTTTTTACTGTATTACTTTTTATTCTTAATCTTATTTTTTTTTAAGAGACACAGCCTAATTCAGTGAATGGATTTTGGATGAATATACTGTATGTGTGTAAGAGTACTGACTCCATCTGGCAAGTCTGTCTTATCTGATCACCTCAGTGGACCGGGTGCGAACACACAGTATCTTATCTCTGAGGGTTGTATTTCTATTCCCAAGCTTATTAGCATAGCATTTGTCCTAAATCAACCAGGCTGCACACAGCTTAGATGAAAAAGGTATGTCTTATTTAGTATTTTTCAGCTGACATTGGTAAACAATAGTATGTGTGTGAGCCCAGAGCACCCCCACTGCAACAGCATCCTTGTTCCAGTAATGGTTCTGAAACTTTGGCGTTGTGGAGAACATGGTCCAGCTCAGAACTGGACAGCTGTCTGGGATCACTCTTCTCTGTTACAGAGAATGCTGACCATACTAAAAAGCATCCCAAAAACATTCTCTGTGTCCCCTCCTGCTGCATACCCAGAAAACCCCTTCAGGGCTTCCCTGGCTGCTTCCAAACCCAGGCATCACTGCTACTGTTTGTGCCTCTCGCTTTCAAGGCCAGCCAAGAGCCTCTCCTCTTCTCCGCTCACTCTCAGCCCAGAGCCCCCTACCACCTGGCACACCGGCTTGGCTCAGTGCTCCTACTGTGTGTGCGTACCTTTGGCTCTGTGTTATGGTATACGCCTGCGCTTTTGTTTGACTATTGTTCCAGTGGATATGTGTGCTGTAGTGTAGTACATGTTCACCATTATGTGTGTTTAAAGTGTAAGTGTGCTTGTGTCCCATCCTTCTACAACCTGGACAATTGTCCACCCAGCTTCATGCACACACATGCAAACTCTACTGTACATACACATATAGAAGAGATCATTGCACTTGCCTTTCCAAAGTCCTTCCATAACAGTAAAATTAATACAGATTTCACTTAAGATGCCATGTGTCTCTACATGTTCAAGTCCATTCTTTGTTGTTATTGTCTCTGCTCTTCTCTCAATCTCAAAATTAAACACATTGATGATGGTGGGGAAAGGGCTATTTATTTATTTTATTATAATAACCGTCAGTTTGACAGCTGCAAACATACAGTCAATCCATTTTTTCTAGTGATTAAAAAGCAATATAAAATGTGCACTGCCTGTCAGCTCCTTTCAACTCACTGCCATCAATTGTGCTGCTGCTGCCAGGCCTGTCATTGGGCTGATTTACTACTGTTTTGTGTCTTAGGCTGAGTTCTATTTGAAAAGAACCAAAGTAGCACTCATATGTAGAATATTTGCTCTTGTCTTGCAGGCAAAGGCAATTAATACTAGATAAATTATTAGCTGTCAATAAAATATATATACTCTATTGCAGTTTGTTTTGCCTTTGGAGAGAGTTTAATGGTTCTGTCTAGACACAGCCTGTGAGTCATAAACTCCATATTAATAACCATTTTACTCTTATTGAAAATGCATATAATATTAACTCGTAAGGCGTTGTCTCCCAGCAAGAAGGTCCTGGGTCGTACTCCTGGCCTGGACCCACTTTTCTGTGTGAGGTTTGTATGTTCTTCCAATATCTGGGTCAAGATCAAGAGAAGCTGCACAGTATGCTCATTGCTCCTGAAGGGTGGGTCAAATGCAGAGAACAAATTGTATACATTACTGGGAACCTTTAGTGTGGGCTTTGCTTCTGCAGATTCTGACAGTTGTAAGTCAGGCACAAATGAAATTCTTCCCTGCAGTCACAGACACACAGATCTGCCGTTGCCATTTATTTCCACTTTTTGGAAAGCTGTTGTTTATCAGTGTGGAAATATCCTTTTAAGTATTACAAAACTCTCCTGAGCAGCTGCCAATAAAAACAGAAACTGAACATTTTAGAGGAGCGTGTTGGAGTGTCTGGCTGTTGTGTGTTTGTTGTTTTTTTTGGTTGTGTTCCAAGCTCTCTCCGCCTGTCGCAGACTGTGATTCTTGTGGTTTGTGATAAGTGGCGAGTCAGGAAAGTTAAGATGAGAATCTTGTGTGTATTCCTATTTATGCTGTTGTTTCAGCCATGTCAGATAATGTAAACACACAGCAACAAATGCGATACTCAGGGGTTATCAGATCTGTAATTGTGTCTTTGGAGAAAGTACATTTCTGATGCTTCTGAGTATAAAAAAAAACTACAAACATAATCAGTTGACTTGATATGCTTAAACTGGCTTCGCGGTCTCATAGTGTGTCTTTGGAAATACTGCTAAGTGTTTCTCCCCTCACTGTGTTCAGCATGCATCATGCTGTCCTGATAAGATTTGAGCTGTTTCCTAATTAGAAGTTGGTGGAATTGTGATCATTATTTTCCATTCAATTAAATGATACAGCCCCTGCAACACAAGTGTGTAATCAGTTTGTAATTAATGCTGTGGATATGCTGTACTGCTCAGTTTTGTTCCCATACTGAAGACACTGTTTTATACACTAAATGAACTTTACCTAATGGATAGTTATCTCTGTCACAGCTGTATCAGTATAAATATAACTGTCCAGTGAGCATTATTAAACAAACCTGACAGGAAATGCTTAGCTCCATATGTAAATGTTAAAATGTAGTGAAAATAATCTATATGATGTTATTGGTCAGATCTTTGTCGAACAAAATGTGAATGCAGTTCTCCACAATGACTTTATAGAATAATGCCTTATGAAGAGTTGTACACAATACCACAAAAGTCAAAGTGAGATACCTGGATTGAGCAGGCTTCCACACGCTCAGTGCCTGTGCCTAGCAGTCAATCAGACATTAGACAGTCGTTGGATAAGATCTGGATGAGCTCAGGTGATTACACTCTTTAGGCCAATGCTAATTGCAAGGTCTGTGCTCTAAGTACTGTAAGAGTATTAATTAAAGCAGGTCATTAATCAAGGTCTTTGGCAGCTAGGGTGAGGGAGACAGCCCCGAGGAAGTACAGAAGATTCACAAACTCAAAAAGTAATTCTGTAATAACTGAGGAACGTTCCCATTCTGTCTGGCTCTTTTACATTTAGTTACACCATATTTTAGAAGTGCTTTCAGGTCCATCTGTTTGCCTTACATTCCATTGTCTATAATATAACCTACATTTTGAGAAACATTTCTGTCAAGTATGTATATTGTAAATGTACTTTCATGAGCATCTTTTCATTAAAAGACAGATTTTTTTTGTTAATTACTGTTTATCATTTTCAAGAATTTACACACACTTGCATATGTATTAATCTTTTAGCAGTTGTAAAGTATTAGTTGTTTTTATACCAAGCTGCTGCAGCAAGTCTAATGAATAATCAAGGGCCATGAATAAGTCATATTTACTCTTCTGGATTACATGGGCAACCTGATGGTGGCTTTACCATACATAAACTGGCCAAACAGACTGTTATTTGTACTAAAAATATCAAATATTCATATTCCTCATACTGCTAAAATGTAATCCCAGAGTTTAAACTATCAACTTCTTCCCAAAAGCTTAGCTTACTGCCCTCCGTCTTTATTTCTACATATGCATAAGGTTTAAATATGTAATAGGCCAGTGCCTTGTGAGCACAGTAAAATCCCATTATACTGTACCTACCTGAATGATGCAGAGTGTACATCATGGCTCAAAACAGACTGGAATAAAAATATAGCTTCTTGTGTACAGCTCAGGTTATTTTATTCATGTTGTTATTATAAAAAAGTGAAGAAATACTTCTGACACACAGTTCAGTGAACAAAGTCCTGAGTGTATTATTTAACCTTTATTTAACCTTTATTTAACCAGGAAAGTCCCATTGAGTTTGCAATCTCTTTTTTAAGGGAGTCCTGGCAAGACAAGAGTGTAATAGGTAAAAGATCCAATCCATCTTTTTCACATTTCCAAATTATAAAGAGTCAAATGAAAAGAACAATCAAATCCTTGCAGGATTTCTTCACTAAAACATAAACAAGACCCAAAGTATTGCAACACTCTTGCTGAAGCTATATTGGATACTGTCAATATGGCATAGCTGTATGACAAGTAAC
>JAVQKC010100288.1:0-13225 GCA_036025475.1 Philypnodon macrostomus | reverse complement strand
TAGTCTGGTCTGGTTTAGTCCTGGGTTAGACCTGGTTTGGTCCTAGTCTGGTCTGGTTTAGTCCTGGGTTAGACCTGGTTTGGTCCTAGTCTGGTCTGGTTTAGTCCTGGGTTAGTCCTGGTTTGTTTTTTATTTAATTTAAATACATTGATTTTATTTATTTTTTCAGTATTTGATTATAATTTATTGTAGCCTCTGTCTGGATAATGGTTACTAGAGTAACTAACTAACTAACTAACTAACTAACTAACTAACTAACTAACTAACTAACTAACTAACTAACTAACTGGATGTAACTACTGCTCTTCTTCAGTCTTTGCAGTCCATCCGGGTTAGTTTGACATTTGCTGACATTGCGCCATGCGTCAATCTCACCTCACCCTATACCTCTTCACACGGTCCCACCCAAGGACGTCTGCAAGCTCTGTGATATCTGATCTTAATTCACACCTTAAAAGATTCATTACCCAAAAGTTCCCTCTGTCCCACTGCCAACCCCACCCACAACACCCCCCGGGAACAACATGGCTACTGGTTTGGTTTGGTTTGGTTAAAAGGAACATACATAACACCGTGCAATCATTGCGCTGTTGCAGGTAGGGTCCATGTCAGCAATATGGGCCTGAGGAGTTCTGACCTGGATTAACTGGCCACAGTTAGTCGCAGGGCTGACACAAACATATACTGACAGACATCCATTCACTCTTATCAGATAACTATTAGTATTTTGTCAGTATATTCTCCTAACACATACAAGTCATGGTGGCAGAAGGAAACCCACAGTAGTACACTCAGATTGTTGTCTTCTAGCCAGAAGTAAAAGATTGTTTTGACCTAATCACAGCAAATATATCTTCTGATGACTCCAATTTGGGGCAGCACTCCAAATCACTAGCTCATAGTGGTTTACTGTAGTAAGATTGAAGAAAAATGGCCTCATACCATAATCAACGCATCCTGAATTCTGGCTTGGATGATTTTGCTTCATGTTGTACCCCCAATCACTGTCCCTACTTTTTGTACATCCATACATACATGTGTCCAATAAAACAAAATTCAAATGTATTAATAAATCACAGGACATATATATATATATATATATATATACATACAGTACAGACCAAGTTTGGACACACCTTCTCATTCAATGAGTTTCCTTTCTTTGCATGACTATTGACATTGTAGATTCACACTGAAGGCATCAAAACTATAAATTAACACATGTGGAAATATGTACTTAACAAAAAAGTGTCAAACAACTGAAAATACGCCAATTAGATGAAGAAAACAGCATGAGGTCTTCAGATCAAACTACAGACCAATCCCTTCATTAGCCTGATTACTGTGATCCAAACACAACATACAACCAGTCCAGAGGAAATATAGGTTAAGTCTATCCCCCTCCATCCTCCCTGCTCCAGTCAGACGCTCAATGGTCTATGTATGATCACTCTAAGATCCTATATATATATAATATATTTATATATAATATATCCTACGTTTAGTTTATTTAGTCTAATCTGGTCTAATAAGGTATGAACAAATTTGTGTCCCTAAGCAAAACTGGTTAGATTAGCCTGTTTCTTTCAGACAATGAGGTTGAGCAAATGATCCAATGCTGAGACCTAGTGGTCAATGTAGGGATGTAGGGAAAATAAATGGGAATTCTCTTTACCACGTGGGGGCAGTAAAGATTCTCTGTCTGTTCATTTGCTTGAACACTGCTCATTGCACTAACTGAACACTATTTGAGAGGTTATGCAGAATAAAAATATTTTGAATTGATTGATAAAAACCTTAATAGACTATACCAAGACCATAGCATATACCTTTTTACATGAATTATTCTTTCCTAAGAATCTAGTCTCTTCTACAGGATTACTGTTAATGCCGCCACTCTGACACTGAGATCACATTAATACTGTTTTATCTTCAGTACCTCCCGAGTCAAACCAGATAATGGACTGACATTGTTTCGCTGAATTACAAAGCCTCACATAAAATCAGCAAATTTGTGAAAAAACTGAACTCTAAACCCTAGTCTAGATTACTTCATTGTTTTGATTTGACCTGGATGACTGAAACGAACCTTCACAGACAGTTGGGGTTAAAAGCTGTAGTACCTGATTTGTATTTGAGCATTATTACTCAGTTCGAGACTCCGAGACCCCCTGTGGGCTGTATTATAAGGGTTTTCGTTTAAGAGCAAGGGTCCCTTTTTCTACTCAAGCATACGTTTCCACAATACAGGGGTGCTCTGATTGGTCGATACATCTTTCATTCATCAAGAACTAGAATCTCTCCGGAATCATGTAAAATTCACAGTTCATTTAAGGCGGAAAAGTACATGTTTATGATAATAGCGTCCTTGTGATATAGTTTCAATGTCATTCTAGATATAATATTGCACAATACCTGTAGATCTTAGACCACTGTTTGAGAGTGTGTTTAAAATGTATTTTCTTCCACCTATTGGGACCCATGGCTGTTAAAGCGTAGCTCGAATGTGGTCGCTCTCATGTATAACCGAGTCCCAGAGGTCAGAGGTCAAAAGGTTTCAATGCGGCCTAAGCCTTTTGTTTGTCTGTGGTCCTAAAGAAGCCTTTTTCCATCGTAAATCTTATTTTCTGCTTAAACACTGCTCTGTTGTCAGCTGACCATTGATCTTGTGAAGAAAATAGACTATAGATCTAATGCCGAATGTTCTAGAATGTCTTTGCTTTTCTTTTGAGTTTTGTTGCTTTGAGTTTGGTATTTTGTTGCATACAGCGGCTTACCCTAATCCTTATGAAAACAAAGCAATATATTTCTTCCAGTGCAGGTCATGCGTGGGAGGCTCATCAGTGAGTTTATCAGGATTAAGAGCATTTTATCCATAATATAACAATGCACTTAACCAACATTCCAGTCAGAGAAAAATACTACATTGAAAAGAACAGAAACTCAACTTGTGTCAACAGTGAGAATAGGGCAGATTCCCTCCAAAAATGTCTGACCCTTTGACCCTGACCTCACAGTGGGTGGCCTGACACTGACCACAACAAAGAATGAATCAGCCGACTGGTCTACCTCTTGTTTTGAGGTGCATTTTTAAATCTTGAATGATGCACTCCCTCTCCACTCAGCCCCTCCCACTGCCTCACACATGAAGCACACACTGCCTCGTACATGTTCACAGACCAGGAAGTATGAGAATACGAGCAGCGGCCTGGAATTGGCTTTTAATACTTTTAACTTCAACAAATATAAACAGAAATATTTTCTGATATAGATTCTAGTTCTGGATAGATAAGGGGTGTAGCGACCAATCAGAGCACTCCTGTCCGTGGAAGCGTGTGATTTGTTAAACAGTTGCGTCCCATGATCTAAAACCGGGGGTGGTCACATGGGGTTTAAAATGTGCCAAGTGGGCCGGCTGATATTGTATGGGATATTGTATTCTTTGTAAACTCACCCATTTCTTGACAAATGAGACATACAGCCTTCGATCAGACCTCAGTGAAAAAATCTATCGATGTGGAGTTAACCGATTACTGCAGGTTATAACAACGTGAGTGATACATCGGCAATATTTGATCATTTTAAAAATATGACAAAATGCTCGGAGGGCCGGATTAAAAAACCCAACGGGCCGCATGTGGCCTCCGGGCCGCAGTTTGACCATTCCCGCTCTAAAATCAAAAACTCTATAAAAGCCCAAAGTATCTTTTTTTCTCAGATGTTGTTGTGCTGTAGAGTAATTATTTTTGAAACTCAGAATTGCGTTATGATGCACACTTTTCCTGTTCAAAGTTAAGTTTGTCTTTTATTTCCCTTTCTCCTCAAAATCCATTATTCTTGGCCAATTCTTTCTAATATTCTGTTTGGCTGTATGTCTTTCAAACTAGGTGTACTTCATTACATGCGTTTGTAAAATCTGCTATAGAAATACAATGGATTGAACTGATCCTGCTCCATGTCTATACAATGACATTCAGAGGAGTTAATTCATGTCCTCAAATCAACATGGACCAGACCCCTTCCTTGACCAGACTAGAAATAGTATTAAGATGGCTACACAGGGTATGATTGGTGGGGGTATGTTTATGAGTGTAAATCTTTTGTCAAAGTACATTTAAGGATGGATTAAGTCGCCCCAATGTCAGTAACTCCATGTTAATCAGAAATCTTTATCTTACAATCCTCCTTGCACACTGTCCGCTTCATTAAGTAACTGCAAAGGATTAGTGCGGTCAAACAGAATGAGAAAAATAAGTCGTGACCAATTCTGAAGTGAGGTTTATGAACAGAAAAATATGTTCACATTAAATACATTTTTACAATACAATATTCAAAATCTATATCCTGAGAATGACATTTTCAGCTATGCTACAGAATCTACCACTGAACGTGTCATCAGAAGTGCAAAAAGTAAATGAACGTAAGGAAATCCACAAATAGAAAGACACACAGCTGAACAAAGACAACACAAACGGTATATTCTGTTAAATAAGAGAATAAGTTAAATAGGTTAATAAAGGTAGCCTAACTATCGGATGCTACAGAAGTGCTCATGACAAGTGTTTCTCAAAGCAGTTTCTCCTCTATGGCTTTGGGCTCCTTCTATCGCTATAGCAACAGTCTGTCAAAACTCATCCAGGACATTCACGGTGCGTTCCGGTTGTACTCGGATGTCGGGATTTCTGAGTAAAAATCAACCTGACGTGGGAATTCCTACTTAGAAACTCGGGGCAACTCGGACAACCCCGAGATGAGAAATATACCTCGGAGATTCTGTCACTCCGAGCTCCTAGGACAACTAGAACGCACCATTAGCCCTGGGTTACATGCCAGCTTTTGTCTGCATAATAACATTTTGCAGCAAAGAAAATACAAATGTTTGCTGGTTATACACAGTAACAGTAACCAAAGTAGTCAAGTATCAAGCAAAGTACCTGAACAATTTTGCACAATCCTTCAATTTAAGCCTTCCAGATTGTTTTGTGTAACAGACCCTCTGGACAGTCAGGTTATGGAACCAAAGCAATTGAGTAAAACTGTAATATTTTGGTTCTTAGTTTTGTTCACTGCTCGTCTACAACAGCACACATTTGGCCATTTACAGTCTTGTTGGCGGCTCGAGCTGATCGATCCTTCTCTTGGTTCAAGACGTTAGCGTCAGTCTGTAATGAAGGATCAATAGAAAGTCATGGTTCTGCTTGTATTGACCTCTCAATCCCTGTAGATGGCACTCATGTGTCTGGGGGCCATGTGGGGTGTGGAGTGGTACGCCTCATATTGCCCTTCATATGAAGTCTGGTACAGGCCCTGGCCTTGCTCTGAAGGCGAATAGTGCTGTGGGTTCAAATATGTAGGCGAGGGCTCCCGTTTGGGCAGCATGTTGCTGATGCTTAAAGGAGGGGTAGGCGGGCCATCGTAAGGGGGCGTGCCCACACCTGTCGAATGGCTATCATATAGATTTGACTTCATCGATCGCAGGTGTAACAGGTGGGCAGAGTCAAAGCTCCCATAAGGTGGACTAGGGAGACCCGGAGTGGAGTACCCAACGCCAGATAGTTGCCTTTCTTCTGGCTTTGGACCAAGCTGTAGACATCCGGACACCAGATTAGATGTTGGTTGAGACAAACCCTTACAAAGCGTCTCCATGAAGGGCCTGCTTTGAGTAGACAGCCCTCCCTCTAGCGCCTCCGACAGGGCACAGATGTAATTGCGTGCCAGTCGTAGCGTCTCAATCTTGGAGAGTTTTTGTGTTTTGGAGTGACAGGGCATGATGCTGCGGAGGTTTTCAAGAGCGTCATTTAAACCGTGCATTCTTGACCTCTCTCTCGCATTGGCCTTTACTCTTCTGGCCCGGAAGCGTTCTTGTCTCGCTTTGGTCACACGTTTCTTCTTGGGGCCGCGACGCTTGGCTCCATCATCGTTGCCTTCATCTTCCTCATCCTCGTCCTCCTCACTGCCGACCTGATGTGTCTGATGGGATAGTGTTGTTTCTCTGTATTCATGGGAGGGGTCAGAGATGTCTCCATCAGGGGAGCTCATGTCTCCATCCATCCACTGAACAGGGCTGGTCGCCTCCTCCTCTGGGCCTGCTCTGGCGTATGGCTTGATCATCATTGTGGTCTGCAAAAAGAAAACATAAGTCAGTTTGATTTAATTCCTCCTAGACGATCTTATTTTTAGACAAACATTTTTACTTAAAAATATCTCAAATGTCAGAGAGATAAAGAGATGATGATGATGACCTTTTCAGCACCGGACAGTTCCTCTCTCCACTGATTTTACGCATAAGGAAAAACTGCAGTAACCTGTGGCGTTCTATTAAGTTTTTTCTCTCTCTCTCTCTTTATGTTCCCCATTTGCGCATTGGGCTAATCCCAGTCAACGGTTGAACTGGTAATGCCCCTCTCTAAAGCCGCTGGACGCCTCTCAATCTGGGCCACCGCGGGATTTGTGGATGAAGCGCCGGTCCCGGGATTAAACCAAAGATCAGTGCGCTGTGGACTACTTGGATTAAATTGAATTGAGTTTCAATTGAGACAGTGACGTATTCCACCATTACGCACGAAAAGAATTAAGCAGGCTATTGGATAAAGAAGTGTCTGAAAAATGTATTTCATGAGCAAGGAAATAAATTAGGCCTTTGACAATTGACACAGTCACCAAACTATCCAATGTCGAGTTTGGGTGTGAAGTTAAAATAAATATGAATAAAAACACAATGTGGCCAAATATTACTCTCAATCAGTTTAGAAGCGCAGTAATCAAAATCGAAAAAGCTCCACGAGTAGTAGTATTTATTCAATTGTGTGCAAAGTGTGAAATTTGTTGGTAAAAGTGTTGCCTATGCCTATTTTTATAAAGAAATCTGGCAGTTTGACTAAATAACCCACAAAAATGAGTTAGATAATTCTTAGTCATACCTTAGTTTATAAGGAGTCTGTAAAGTTGACGATGCTCTTCTTTCCCAGCTTCAGTTTCCGTCCACGAGCGGTGCTGCGTGTCAGGGATGTCCAGTTTAGAGATGCGTCAGGGCGTGTGGCTCTACGGGGGCTTTAGGGCTTTTAACCCCCTGCTTGAGGCTCCTCCCCCACAGCGGCGGTAATTGTGGGGCTCGCGCGTGGCCGGCCCGTGGCTAGAGCGGTGCGTGGGGTTGTGTGGATGTGGGGGGTGTAGGGGGGTCACGGGGGTCTTTGTTGCGCTCGGGCGGCTCAGCGGAGACGCGCTCTGAGCCTAACCGTATGTGACAGACTGGAGCTGGGCACGAGCAGGTGTTAGCGCCCTGCCCCACTCACACCCGTCCACGCGCTCAGAGATGAGTTTATTTAGATTTAGGTGAGGCCTGGACCTACACCGTTTTGAAGCCTGTATCTCAGAACTAATCTAAAATCCACACTACACAGATGTAAACAACGAAGAAGATAGAAGAAAATATGTCACTGTCCTGAGGTGAGGCAGTTCTGAGCCCCTGACTGCTCCTCCCTGTGGGTCTGTCCCGTCTACCCCACACCTGCATCCTGACCTGGGAATAACTGCACTGCCTCCTGCTTCCCATGAGTGCAACTAACCAGGGAATATCGGGCATTTTTAATCTATCTATTAAACTCTTATAGATTATGGAAATATGCCAGGTTGCGTTTCACATTATCCTCCTCTTCTAGTTCACCTTCCTGGTTTGACCATTTACATTAATGTGTACTAAAAATGTACTTGCGTGAGTTCCTAATACACCACCCTAACCATGTCCTACAGATGGTCTGATATAGTGTCCATGGCTCAGATGCGCTGTGCTCTCGTGCCCACGGTGATGTTTGTTTATAGTTTTAAAGATAGTGCTGCAGAATGGTGCGTCCAAATGGAACTCCCACTGCTCCTCTTCGACTGAGGGGAATGTTGTCCATCTGTTTGTATCAGGGTCCACTGAGAGAGTGTGAGTTTATGAATCTGTGTCAACAAAGTGCACCGACTGCACAAGAGTTGGTTAAAATAGTTAACCATTGGCAAGAATTATTTAGTTTTTAAGAAATTGTATAGGACTGAAATTATGATGTCTCACTTTTTTCAGATGTTTTGGTCAAACTGTTGACTTTATTTGCTCTAGAAAGCCTGTTGATCCTCAGAAAATGGCAGTATCCTATGGTTATACCAAACAACTCAGATTGAGCTCTTCACATCTGGTCACTTCATATTGATATGATTGAAAATGGCTCGTCAGACTGGACGGCATTGAAAAGTCCAGAGAATGATTGTTGTTGTGTATTTCATGGTCACCCATCAACTTAAGAGGAACCTGACACTTAAGCCTCACTTGAACCTCCCTTGATCCAGGACCGGGCCCTCAGGAGACATGATGCTGACCACCATACTCCCCTCTGTGTCCGAGACTATCCCCCTCTGATGAACCTCTGCTGGGCCCTAAACCCTAAACAAACCCCTTAACCCTCCCAAACCCTGTGCGCCCCCCGGTGAGCACACTCATTGGCTGACCGCCTTAAGGCGTCCTTTTTTATGGGCCCATTGTCTGGATCCATAAGCAGCTTTGTTTCTGCATGTGCAGCTGGGATAGCCCGCGAAGCCATTAGCCACAACACGCTAAAGGAGAGCGGGATAATATAATTACAAAACAAAAGTCAGGTGGCTCGGGGATCTGCGGGACAGGCCCGTGTGTTTGGTGTGTATGGAGGGGGGCACAGGACACGCTGGCGGGTGGCCAAACATAATTTGATTATGAAGTTGTGTGAGTGACAAAAGACACAATTGAATCTTTTTTTCTTTTATTTGCCCCAGTGTGGTTAATCTGATTTAGTTTGGGGCTTTAAATGGACCAGTTTAAAAAAGAGAAGATTTACTTTTCTCATTTCCACTGAAAATGTGCAAAGTAAATACATGTATATATATATAAGTGTATTACTGTGTTCTCCTAAAACCAGAGTAAACGTATGAGGGGAGAATGCCATTTTTGCTGAAGATTTGAATTCATAAATAAAAGTTTTTATTTACGTCAGGGGTGAGATTCAGTGGAGAGATATCGTCACAGCTTTAGGGTTTACAATTAGAGCTTTTCTCATTTATTTGGTTGATTGTTTGTTTCTTGTTGAGTAATATTATTATATTTTTACTTGAGGACTGCTTCTTCCACCTCTTTCCCTGTGTCAGAAATGTTCTATTTTGTTGACAAATCAACGAATCAACAAATCAACAAAATAACTTTATGTTCATGTTGTCCTGTGTGTGTAGTCAGCTGATCTGCTGTCTCCTCTCGTGCTGCTCTGGTGTTGAATGCTCAGAGCAGACAATGGTATCAGTGGCAGATCCATCTCTGTAACACTTTCTTTAACCAGCCCTGTTCAGTCGGCAGACCAGGCCTGATCCTGTTAGTCACGATAGATGAGTGAAAGAGCCCACCCTCCTGCCCCCTCCCAGCTGCACCGTCCAGGGCCGTGAGCCTAGTACAGATGATATAAACGGGTTTATCTGGTGGCCACTGTTCACAACAGGTCAAGCAGAAGGAGATCAGCTCATTTCTTTTTGTTTCATCATTTATCCAAAAAACAGTTGTGTTTTTAGGGCAGATTTAGTAAACAATAGGCACTTGTGTTACATCCACTGCTGCTCACTACAGAGGCCGGTGTCAGTATTGTGAAGCTCACAGCGAGTAAACGCCTTTTAGGCGCTCCATTAGACAATAGTTTGAGCAGGTCCTGAGAGGCAGAGCGCATTCTCATGGTCTGTCTACACTGAAACGACTATATGTGGTCAACTACTGGTCTGGTTTACTTCTTCTTTACACAAGATAGGCCTTCTATTAGAGTGCATTAATGTCTGGTTTCATTGATTACTGATTCAACACAGTATTTATACAGCACCAAATCACCAAGACAATTCTCTAATGATAAACTGTATCTACAGACACTGTTGCCTCAAACGGCTCCAAATCTCTTAGCAAACATGAGCAATACGATGCCCCAGCTAGGCCCAGACCAGCATCCTGACTATGAGGCAGACTTCTCAAGTACTGCTGAGTGGTCACCCACTGACAGCCCTGCACTGAAGGGTGCATGGGTCAAATGCAGAGGACATAAGAAAATAAAAACAATCTTGAACAACTGGTTATATTTAGAGAAAAAACAAACCCTTTCTGAAAACTGCAGACTATAAGTCGAAATATTTTATTGACTCATACATTATTATACAGTATGGAATGAGCCCTTTAGTTCCTGGGTGATGCAGGAAAAGCAGACCCAATATATTTCTTCCCGTCTCCGTAGGTGGTCTTATCCCAGGTGTAGGTCTGGATGATCAGCTCTTTCCCTCCGAGTCTCAGACGACACCTGGGGAGGGCACATGCAAAATTACAAGTCAGTACTTAAGTTATGAAAAATATAATAATCCTAACTACGGTCCCACTCACTGCTTCCCGGGACGAGTGATGTAGCAGAGGCTGTAGAGTGCGAAGTCAAACTCAGGACTGCAGCCGATCACAGCAGAGCCCACCTGTTTAAAGTACCCGTCCCATTTAAACTGCATCCCCAACACGTCTGGGTACGAGGTCCACTGAGGCAAAACATGAAGGAAAGTTAGGTCGAATTCCACACAGTTAAGATATGTCTGTATATAACACTTGTACAGGCCCATTGAAGCTGTGGCTGTAGTAGTTGAGCAGTCCTCTTTTCTCCAGAAGATAAAATTGGATCCAGTTGTGGAACCCAGACACCTTTCCTCCCTTGATCTCACCTAATGCACAGTGTTTTATGTAATGTCACAAAGAAATAGGTCATTAAATGTGTTTTTGAGAGAGCAGCTCTGCCCAGACCTGCAAAGATGTGCTCAAATCCACTGGAGTCCTGTTTGTTGTTGCTGCGAGAGTACAGACCAAACCACATCATCTTCAGGTCCTGGATGAACTCCTCTTCTGATGAATACACACCTGAAAAGTGCTAGAGTCAGAGCTGCTCTGAAATAAAGGCTTGTTAAACATGAAAATAAATATTGTAAATATTCACTTAAATATAGTTGGATTTAATATTATGGCATTTGCAATACAGATTTAGATATATCTTTGATTCTTTTATTCATTATATTGCCAATTTAGTCAATAGTTAAGCGATCTACCTCTGTAGCCACAACTGCTCTGGGACAGACTGACATGACATGGCACGCTGGCAATGACCACTACAATCACACTAACACATACCACAACAGTGACAAGCTTACCTTTGGTGTACAGAAAAGCAAACAGCTCTCTGCCCAGTTCAGTGTTGGACATAGTCTCTCTCACAAAGTTCTCCTGCTCATTCAGCTGCTGCCCAGTGAAGTCCTCTGTCTGTCCCGTCATCCTCTGGTAGTTATCCAACACGGCCAACAGGGCGGCGTAGGTGGGTTTGGAGAAGAGACCGGCCTCATCCAGGTACTTGAACAGACTGGAAAAAGAATAGAGTTTTTTACATTAATAGCTTACTTACTGGACACATTATTAGGTAGGCCTGGAAATGCTTCTGTGTAAACAGCTAACCAACCACATGGGGAGAAACCTGCTGAAATTCAAACCAACCATTTACAAAATATGCTGAATTTATGCCTCAGCAGGTTTGTATTGAGAATGTCTAAGTGCATTAAGAAGATATTGTCTTTTAGCATAAGTTAGCATTAGAACACCTAATAAAGCTTACGGTCTGCTGGACAGGTCATTCTGGGAGCTGGTCTGAGAGTCCGGGACTAAAGACTGTGGGTCAATGATGAGCTCTGAGGGCGAGGCCTTGTTGGAGTCCAGAACATACAGCGCTTCAGAGATGGCCTTAATGTCAGCATCAGTGATCACACTGCCTCCTCCACCACCTATATGCATGGGTATATAGGCATTTAGTTAAGTCTGTCAACAGAAAGTTCTAAATTCCAGATTGGAAGTAATACAATTTCAATGAGAAATTAGATTTATCCACAAAATATTGCAAATTAAGATGGTTTTGACAAATGACAACCACTCGGCCACACGTAGGTGATGTCAGAGCCTGGTTAGGGAACATTAGTGACCGTGCCTCTTCTCTCACACCAACTAACGTCACGTCCTATTTCGCTACAGCCATGAATCTCTAAATAAACCCTGCTAAGATAAAGTTGTTACTTAACAGTGGCATCTAGTGGTTATAGTGTGTCATGAGAAGAGCCAGAAACAACTGAATTTAAAAATGCATGACTAGTTCTCGTTTAAAACCGAATTCCGAGCATTATATAGCAACATGTGGCTTGTTTGAGAGTTTTAGTTCCTTCTTCTGTGAAAATGTGCAGGTGTTCACAGGAGCAGTTCATGAGAAGACAAACAGATGCTACCACACACTAGCACTTGGCATGTGATGTGTGGGTTTTAAGGCTGATGTGTGTTTTTCCTTACAGACAGATCCGTAGTCGCTGCAGCAGTTCTTGTATTGACTACACTTTGAGTTACAGTGACACTCCTTCTGAGAGTTGTAGCTTTCTTCACATCTGCCCTTACAAGACAAAGAACCTTAAGAAGACACAAATGCACATTATGTAAGATTCAGTTTCATTGAGTAATCTAACTAAATAAAATAAACAGGATCTTTTTACTCTTGCAGACTTCAGTGTAGTCCGAGCAGCAGTCTCCATATCGCTCACATGAAGGGTTACACTGACAGGTGAAGTCACTGTCTGTCCCAAAACTACACCTGCCCAGACAGGAGTCCAGGGAGTCTGCAACGAACACAACACAATAAATAATCTGGACACATGTTGTGCAGTATTTCATTTATTGTGCATATTGCAAATAATTATAACAAAAGTTTCAGTGATATTATAGAATCACCTCCGTCCACGCCCCGCAGATCCTACGTGTGAACGTGATAACTCAAAAAGGAGTTGCTGGATCAGTTTAAAATTTTACACACAAGTACATATCATAAAATTGGTTGATTTTGGTACTTCTATGATGAATATTAATTAAGTAATTAATTTAAACTTTTCTAGACAGGTACATATCATGAAGACGCTGAACTGGATTGAGTTTGGTACTTCTAATGAAACTTTGATTAATGAAAAATGTATTAATAAACAAATTAATGTTTTGATGCACTTTTATTGAGCCAATAATCCTACTGAACATAAACAAAATCTCATGAATGTTGTCACATTGATCCGGGCAATTGTATACTTAATGTACATAGGCACATTACAGAGGTCAAATAAAGAATGCCTCTATAGCGCCCCCATGTTT
>JAVQKC010100286.1:0-28635 GCA_036025475.1 Philypnodon macrostomus | reverse complement strand
GTTTAGTTAACATGTTTCAATGTATCTAAAAATACTTAAAAACATAAACAAATGTGGGTGTGGTCATAAGGAAGTAGCCCATCGCCCGACTGAAATTTTGGCTCACGGCACGCTACTGGGAACAGTTACAATAAATGTGTGTAAAAAGGAATGAGGAATGATGAGGAGGGGATGTGAATCCAGAAGTGAGATAGACTCAACAGTCAGACGGTAAAGAATCATATGTCACTTTGTTAAGTATACCTATTTAATTGATAGTGAACACAAATGTCTAAATAGCCAATCACATGGCAGCAAATCAATGTATATAGCCACGAAAATGTGCAGTACCAACCTGATAAAATTCTGATTGATGTCTCCTCCCTCCTAGATTCAAATTCAAGCAATAATACGATGGGTAGTTTCAAAACTACGCTAAAATGTTTTAATTTGAATTGCAAACATAATTCATTGAAAAGTCACTAAAACACAATTATCTGACTTTACTATGGACAGCCTACCATTTTAGCTTCATCTAAAAGAGCAAGAATCACTGGTCCACTCCTTGCTAATAATTGTGCACAGCCTCTCTCTTCTCTCACTGTCTGTAGCCTCTGAATGACCCGTCTCTTTGTCATTCCTTCTTTGCTTTCAGCACCAGCATAAAGTTAAAAGTTGAAATTCTCCTCTGCTACTTTTGAACCCAGTCCTAATGTCTGCTTCGATAAAAAGTGCCGTAAGCCATCTGCCCCCAAAGCTTTTATTATTGTATACATTTAGTGAAGTCAGAAGAACTGGTGTCAGCTGTTATCATGTCTCTCTCTATCCGGGGGTTTGACAGAGACTGAGGAGGGATGAGCAGGTAATGCAGTATTCTGTCTTATGAGCTCACTTGGATTTCTATCTGAAACACACCATCATCTGAAGTTGTTATTATTCAAAGCTGACCTCTCAATAACCCCGCTCCCCGGCTCTGATGGGACGACATCAAAAGATCCCATTCCCTTTTGAACTCGCTGGGCTCTATACAGAATGCGAGATAGACTGATAGATGGATTGAGGAAGGGGCGAGGGGCCAAGACTTTAACCAAAAAAAGATAGGATTCAATGTTGAAAAGTTGATGATTTGCTGTCAGAGGGTCTGTCTTTTGGGCCTGAGCTCTGCACCGTATGTGCCCAATTTTAAAAGAGCTTTAAAGTGATGTCTTGATTCAATATTGATGTGTGATAAATATTGCAGAAAATTAGCCGTCGAGCTGCGGGGGTCTGTGATTTCCGCTTCATTATGGTGAGATCAGACAGAAACAGACATGAGCCCGAATACTGTACAGTGCAATGCATCATTAACTTCTAACTCCAGGCATATTTCATGTGTCAGCGTCTCAGCTTTCAAACTTCTTTGACATGCATTTATTTTACTTTAAAGCTGCACTGCCTGACTTATTTTCTTTCTTTGTATTTAAGCAAAAATTATTATTCAGTCAATATTACAGCATAACAGCAGTCATCTGAGAAAACATCAGACTCGGGGCCCTGTCTCTCAGGCAACGCCTATTCAAAAACGTCCAAAAACGACCATATAAGTGTGAAAATGAATCCCTGAACACCTGAAAATATGTAGTACTTTTGTATGTTTAGCACTATAAAGAACTCTAGACCTAGCACAGCACACACACAAGAACTCATAGTTTGGTCCGGTTCTAACAGGTGCTTCCTGTGTTCAACATTTACATCTTGTGGCTTTCTGGAGTAGAACCGATCAGATCCAATGCCCAAGACGGCATTTATACATGTATATCTTACAATTACTTGTCAAAATATGTTTGTATGAGGTCCCAGATGCCTTGAGTGAATGTGTATTGGCAGTCTACCTCCCCAGCGTATTTGGAAACAATACGTTTTGGGGATAAAAGATAAAAGTAGAAAAAGCCACATCCAGAGCCATTTTGCTACGTGTTCATGAAATGTGTTTAAACGGGGCATCAGAGACCCTAAGTGGTCTGTATTATAAGGGATTTTGTTTTAGAGCCTGGATAACATTTCGTTGACACTTCCATAGAACAGGAGTGCTCTGAGTGGTAGATGCATCTTTTGTCTATCAAGAGCCATCTTTCAGGAATTGTGTGAGGGAGCTGTTTTATTATTCTATTTATTTCCACAGCTTGTTCACAGCTTTTTTATTCTTTTGTTCAAAGAATCAAAACAGAACTCCAGGCCGCTGTGTACATATGTGTACTCTATGTGTGAGACTGGGATTTTTCAGACAGTTTTACAAAATAAGGTAGTGCAGCTTTAACCATAAGGTGTAGGTTGTGACCTTTGAGGCCCTGGGTATCACTGTTTAATCCTCCATGTCATGTTCTTGTGGGCAGGAGGTTGCAGGAAGAGGAGCAACAGTATAGGACGTCCTCTCTCCCAGCCATCCCAAACCCCTTCCCTGAGCTCTGCAGCCCAGCTGGCTCACCTGTGCTCAGCCCGGGGTCACTACCGCCTGAGGGGCCATCCACTGGAAAATATGTAAGTAAAGAAATGCATATAATAAAGATAGACAATTTGTTTTAGATTCATTCACCCTCTTTGGAAATTCGTTCTGATCAGCACACTTTAGTTCTTTACTGATGCATGTAATGACAATCACAACATAGAACATGGTTATTTATATTTAGACATTTTAAAGAGAAGCTTTGGGCCTTCTTACAAGCAAGGTTTGATTACCCAATAAAATATGGTTTGGGGTCATCACAGCAATTCGGTAATTTGTCATAGGTTGCCCAGATACAACTTTCCCTCCATTTATTAGGGCTTTGGACTGACACAAGGAGTACACTGACTTGTGACTCCTTGTAGCTGGATTAGACAAGAGGGTATATTACTTCCAGACATTAAAAGCACAATTGATTTAGTTTTGTTTTGGCTGCTTTGAAAAATGCTGGTCAACATGAGCATTTAGGAATTTTCCATGTCCTTTATCTGCCCGGTGTTTTGCTCATCCGAGGCATGTTGATTGCTTACATGTGATAGTTCAGACGATGCGTGTGTGTATTTTTGACATGGTTTGTGGCTTTGTCTGGGGCATGACAGAATTGACCCCAAAAAAATGTTGAAATGCAAGAGATACCTGCTTTTCTTTGTTTCTGTCTATGTGAGTTTGACATCTTAAAGTGATTTAAAACTCCGTTCTTTGTATTCCTGGAAGTCAGAGTCCATCCATTGTCACCGGTAATGATATTCATATGGGCCAAGCCGCCACTGCTGGTTACTGTTACATACCAGTTTACAGTAATATGAGGGTGGACTAATTCTCATAAATACCATGGCTGGGCTGTGATATTGGCCTTTTCTGGTTCACAGTGCTTATGGTAAAACATTAAAACAAGCATTAGTTCCAGTTCACTGCCAAAATGTGAGCCAGCTAACCTTCCTTTCTGACTCATGCGCTACTTGATGAATGGATAAACCTTCGGTATGCTGTTAGAAAAACAGGGAAACAGTGGATTTGTATTACCATTTAAACATAAATAAATAGTTAAATTTGTAATGTTACAATGGCTTAAGTGTTTCAGCAACTATCCCCCAAGTGGGAAAGTTGTCTTTGTCTTTGTCTGTGGAAACATTGAGGGCTTAAATTACAAGACATGGCAAAAAGTTCAACCCAGCATGGTCAAACTTCATTCAGGCCAAAAAGACCAATGATTCACCATGCGTTTATGACCTAAGGATAATGTTACTAGCTGTGCGTAACAAGCTCCCGGCAAGTGGGACGGGTGAGTTTGGTAAATATTCACAAACTATTTTATTTGACTGAGTGAGTGACCTGCTCGGAATAGGCGGGAATGTTGGCGTTTGGATTCTCACTTGGGCCCTGGTAGGAGAGCAGCTCAGAGACAGACTGGGATATTAGTAGATGTGTTTATAGATATAGATATCCATATAACATTTATCGGCTGCTAATGTCTGTTCGGGTTTCAGATGACTGGAGCCTATACCAGCAACTTTGGGCCTTAGGTGGGGTACACCCTGGTCATGGGATTCACCTGTAAGTGATGTCATAAATTGTGGCAGACCACAAAGTGCTTCTGCCTGCTCCTGCACTGTCAACAAACTGACCAAGAGAAGCATTGTTGCTATCACTATTTAACAACATAGCTGATCGGAGGAGATGTGTGTTCAGCTGTGAGGGTGTCAAGGCTGTGTTTATATCCCAGAAGAAGTCAAAAGTGGTTGGAGTGGATATGTCTAATCAGACCGTTTTTCATCGAGTCCAAGTGGGAGCTCCACAAAACTGCTTGTATTAGATAATTATTGTGTGTTTGATGTTGCAAAACATAAAATGGTAACCTAAATGTATCCAAAATAGACTGAAATGTGCAAAAAAAAGCATAATATAGCTAAAGTCTACGATACAGCTGCTGGGCCAGGATCAGCACAAGTATTAATACTAGTATTGGTAATGATGCATCCCTAGATTGAATCCCTAAGAGCACTAACTTATTATATTATTAAACATAGCTTTAAAGTAAACCTGCATTGTTTTCCAAAGACCACCAAAAGCCGAAGAAAAGAATTAAGAACCTGTGGAAATGGTTATTCACGGTCTGTATACATACATGTGTTTACAGTGTGTGCACGCAACCAGTGTCAGAAATGCTCTGTGTGCATCCACTCGCATACACAACCCTCTGTTTGTTGTCTTGGATGCGTGTGTGTGTGTGTGTGTGTTTGCAAGTTCTGTAAACTATTTAGAGAATTGGCAGTATCTGTTCATTGTTGATGATGGCAATGGAAAGTATGTCTCATTGTGGTCTGTGCTTCGGTGGAAATTTTATTCAGCAGCACCTTCATCTGGCGAGGTGTGTGTTTGAGTGTGTGTATGTGTGTAGGGGGAGAGGGAGCCGTCTTGAACATGTGTGGCGCAGGTTATGTAGAGAAGACTTTGACATGTGGTGAATAGGTAAACTATTACTCCCAGACTTCTCGTGACCCCTGACTCCTGTCACTTTAACCACATGTGGTGTTGAAGGTGTGCGTCTTTTTCTCTTTTTCTCTGATATCTTTGTGCGCGCCAAACATTTAATTCATTTCACCCTTTTTTTGTCTCTTTCATTTTTTTTTTTCGTTTTTTCCGACCTCGGAGCACTTTCTGACAGACTCTCTCATACCTCTGTGTTTTTGGCTTAGCTCACTCCACTGGCCCGTGTCTAGAAGGATAGAGGCCCTGTCAGAAATGACTGGGCACGCTGTTTTTGACGTGACCAGATGATTCCCAATTATCTCACTTCCCTCACTCTCCTGTCTTTCCATATTTATCCTTCCACTGTGCCCAGCTGGTCCGTTCAGCTGTATATTCTTAAGAGGGGAAAATCTGAAGGAGCCGCAGACACGCACCCATTCGATATTTATAGCAGTATAAGTGGAGTGCAGAGTTAGGAATGACATAGCAGCGGACGATGATGTTATGAGCTCTCGGACAAAATAATGAAGCAAAAAGTTACATAAGTAAAACAAACTGTTTAACTCATTAAGGTCATAGAAAATATACCTTTGTATGTCTAAATGGTATTTGACAAGACAAAAAAAGAATTGCATAATTGCAACTGCATAACTGATGTACAAGGTGTTGCTCGTGATTTATACTCACTGGCCACTTTATTAGGTACACCCAAATTAGCCAATTTCGAATTGCAAGATGTGGAGGCATGATACTTGTTAAATGCAAACTGAATACGATCTAAATATTTTAGAAACTGCTGATCTACATCTAAAAGAGAAAATATTACTTGAGGAGAACTTCAGTGGTAGACATGTCGTGGCGAGATAATCGAAAGCCAACAGTAGCTCGATCCACTTTCTAGAGGACCATCTCTGAACAAGATAAGGCAGATGTGCTCCGGCAGCAAAAGACCATATTAAAGACCACTTTATTAGATACAAGTCTGACTGAGTTCCTGACAGTCTGTTCTCCTGAGTACTGCTGTAGAGAGTTTTGTTCAGTGCTTCCCTTGAACACAGTGTTCCCAGGTGCTTCCAGTGTGGGAACTCCGATCTGATCAGTGAGTTGGCAGATTTTGTTGGATTTACTGTACTTGGACTGGATGTCTCGTAGCTGGCTGTGTGCATTATGGTGTGGCAGGATCCCCACACGCCTGTCTACTTGTCTCTGCTTTGTCTTTGGTTATCTCTTTATTGTTCCCTCTATCTCGCCATGAGTTGGACTTAGCGAATGCTTATCTTGCAGTCACGTGTGTCCCTGCTCTACTTAAAGTTTTTCTATAGTTCAAAGTAAGTCTCAGTGCTGGGCTCGATTGTCCCGTGTCTAAACAAGATGAGCACTTCACATGATGAAGTAGGAGGCTGTAAATAGCACACTGTGCCAGGCGACCTGTGGAGGTGGACCTATGGCACTCTATAAAAACATTCACAAAATGTTCCCAGTACCAGTTGCACTAGGGGCAAATTAAATTTACCAACTCTTGCTTATTTTTGGATGGTGGTTGACAGTCAGATTACCCAGAGAGAACCCACAGTAATACGGGGAGGACTTCAATACTCTTTTTGACTTGAAGTGTCAGAATCAAGTTTTGAGAAAATACAAAATATTATTATGTGTATATATAAAAAAATAAAATAGAAGTTGTGATTACTTACAAAACAAAAGGATTCTTCCCTCCGCTGCCTCTTGCCGCTGAAGCATGGCATTTCCTGACTGCCTACTTCCTGAGTGTTAAATAGACTCCAGGTCAAAGGGGAGACATTTTCACTGTAAACTAAACGGCATAGAGGAATGCACTCAATGCCCAAACTCCAGAACATCTGTGGGAGTGTGCACAAGTGTATACTGATGCATGATGTATTTACAAGCAATCTAGCACAGAAACCAATATGTGTGTATGGTGGGGTATTTCTGCTGGCCATAGGTGATGCCGAGCAGCAAAAGTAGTACAGTCTCACTGGCGTAACTATTCTTAATATTAAATGCAGAACACATGGTTGGTTGCCTCTGTTGATTTTTTGCCTTTACTGTACTGTTAGTATGTCACTACATTAACACTTGGAGCAAGACTTGCTTCTTATCAGAGGTGCTTTGTATCCAGAGCAAAGAGGGCATCTAAGCTCCGGTGACAGCACATGTACCTTTCCTCAAGTACTTACAAAATTACTTAAAGTAAGCATAAATACCTGTGACATATTTAAACATAAAAAGTGATTCTGTTGGTTTCTGATAGCATTGGCTTGTAGAAAATGGTTGTGTTTTTGACTAGTTCTCACTGAGCAAAGTGAATTAAAAGTTGTGTAGCTGTGAAAATGCGAACTGGAGGTAGTGGTTGGGTCTGAAACATCTTATGTGTGAAGGACATATTTATCCCGAGTGCTAAATAAAAACATGTCTGGACCTATTCTGACCAACTACTGCCACAGAGGCACACGCAAAGCACACATCACAATTACTAATCGGGTACAATGCATAGCCACTTTACATGAACTATAAAGTATAATAAAAAATACACAAGGGTTGTGTATCAGAACACTAATTTCAGAATGTATCTGATAGCCTTTTGTCATTGCATTATCCACCTATTAAGATCCATGTGACCTAAATATTGGATTAAAATAATTGTGTTACATGCTAAATTAATTTACACACCAGAGTTAAAAATAGGCCAGCGTCATTGTAACCATCTGCATTGAACATCCTCCACCTCCTCCACTGCAGCACTGCCATGTGTGGAGCACCATATGATAGCCTTGAGCTGGAGTGTGCACACATGAAAAGGCCTCTCCAGCTGTGGTATGTACGCATTTGTCCGCGGTCATTGCTAAAACGGCACCAAGGACAAGGGTTTGTAACAGACAGATACAGATAACTCATCTAAACATAACCATTATCCTATAGTGTTTAGAAACTGTGTGCAAAGTTCATTGTTCTACTGAGGCTCCAACCTTTAGGTTTGCTTACTATAAACCAGACAGCAAGGTCTAGTGGCCAGTACCAGTCCTTACTTTGAATTTGTTGATAAGAGCATCAAAGAAGCAGATTGCTGATCATGCATCAACAGATTTCACCAATTTAAAGGTAAGGTACACTTTATTATTATAGTAAAATTAGTTTTCTGCATTTGACCCACCCTTCAATGATATTGGGGCAACCTGTCTGGAGGAGTGGGCGACCACAGTGTAGCATCCAGCCACCTCCAGATCTTGAGGTAGGAGGCATTTAACTTTTTATTTCACGCTTTCAAATTGTTTGGGTTGTGCCATACATCATTAGTGGCAAGCTTTAGTTAACCCTATTTGCACCCTAAGGAATGAAGGATTTTATGATTTAATTTGCAGGAAAGCTGTTTTATGTTCAGATATCTTTTTTACTATTTTTATTCACCATTATTGCCAGTGGTAAAAAGTCTATTTGATGATCATGTCATCAAATAAAAAACAGGGGAGAGCCTCATGAAGTCATACTGGCCCACTGTCAAAAAGATTAAGCCTTCCTTTTTTTACGTTATTGCAGTTACTTCTTCTGCAATGAGGTTGAGTATCTTAAACAAGACTAATCACTGATGTAATGACAGGAAACCACAAGCTTTAAATATATGTAGAAAAAGATTAGTTTGGTGTTTGTTTGGCGGCTAAACTAAATACAGAAAGGATGGTGGTATTCATAGACCACCCAGGCGCTAGAGCATGATGCACCTTTAATGGCCCATCCTTCATCCTGGTCCCAGTAGGCAGCCAGTGTAAGATTAGAAGCCACAACTTTCACCCACCTAAAAGGCCAAGATCCCATTACTCCTACTGCAGCTAATGGGAATCCCTGTGTGCTCGCTGCTCACCCCCACTGTCCTAGAGACAAGAACAATGTGTGTTTTAGATGATGATAATAATGATAATAATAATAATAAAAATAATAATAAAAACAACTTTAGGGCTGCAGAGTAAATCAGAAATATGTCAGGCTTATTGCAATATAATTTATGCATAATTAAATACACTCCAAATAATTAGGAAAAAACAGTGGTGTGTCCAAAAAAATAGAATAAAAATGATTTAGTTATGATTTGATTGCCAGTTCAGTCTTGGTTTGATTCTGGTTTAGTTCTAGTTACCTCCGCCAAGGAGGACATTTTCGGTAGCGTCTGTCTGTCCATCTTTAAATTACTTAACTCAAAAACTAAAGAACGGA
Source organism: Philypnodon macrostomus (assembly GCA_036025475.1). Taxonomy (NCBI): domain Eukaryota; kingdom Metazoa; phylum Chordata; class Actinopteri; order Gobiiformes; family Eleotridae; genus Philypnodon; species Philypnodon macrostomus. The sequence continues at coordinate 19,478 of JAVQKC010100286.1, read as the reverse complement.
TTTCGATTAGATTATCTGGGAAGTTCAGGAATGATGCAAGGAAGAATAGATTGCATTTTTCACCATCTGGATCCAGGATTTTTTCAAAAAATTCAATTGAATGGTGCCATCTCTTGGACATTTACCCATATTGCAGCCAAAGTTGCAGTACTGCAACAGCTAATAACCTCTTATTGTATTAACATGATTTGAATTATTCTGAATTGTTGTCATTTATAGTAACAAAGAAAAAGAAATCACTATTTTGTGTGAAACAATGATATTATGGAATCACGTCCGTCCGCAGATCCTACCTGTGAAGAAAAAACAAATTGCCGGATCAGTTTAAACTTTTGCACACAGGTACATATCATAATGTCGCAGAACTGTATCGATTTGGGTACTTCTATGATGAATATTAATTAAGTAATTAATTAATTACGGACCAAAACTGTGAACGAAAAAACTCAGTCTTTGCTGGACCTTTTTCAACTTTCACACACAGGTACATATCATGAAGATGCAGAACTGGATTAAGTTTGGTACATCTTTCGATTAATGACCTCCACAGTGTACCCAACATAAAATAATATTATGACCCCACCCTACAACAAACAGGAAGTCGGCCATTTTGGATTGAATTTGGGAGGTCAGGTATATTTTGCCTCTAACCTGCACATACTTTGCCCGATTAAGCCCAAACCTGAAATACCTACTAACCCACCAGCCCTGAACATATCTGACCAATATGATGGCAGTTACCTCTATAGCACCCCCTATAGACTGAAAGAAAAATTTCATTTTAGGGAATTGTACAGAATTTGGCAGAATCAAGACAAATCAAAAAATTCAAATAGACCCTTCCCATGTTTGTCATGGTTTGGGGGCGGGGCTTCTTAATTGCTCGTTAACTATATAAAAACCCTTAGAAATCACACAATGTCTGATTAAGTTGCCCGTTGGTGACAGTTGTGGCAGACGTACGGGGCAGTTTCGCCGATATACACCTTGCTGTTGGGGACGACAGCACAGGCCTTGTTTTTTTGTAGGGGTGTCCAGTCTTACAGAAGCTTCTATTTAGAACGTTTATCTTAGGAGTGCATACAGGCAAATTAGCTACCTTGGCGGAGGAGTGCTATAGTTTAATATTGGCATGGCTCTATGTTTGGTCCTGGTTTTGCCTTGAGGTTTTGATTTACATAACAGTTTAGATTCTTAAATTCAGATCTTTCTATTTTTTGCTTAAATTTACATCTATGAATTTAGTTGACGTCACAATGTCGAGATATTTTGGTCCTTTTTCTGCTTTATTTGACGGGATAGTATGGCTCTGGGAAATCAGGGACCACAATATCGTTGAGACTGCAGCCGTTGAATCAGAACTGAAGAGAGCTGTAGACTGTAGGTCGTCGAGGCTTTATCTCTTCCTCTGTGCCCTTCTCTCACTCCCTCTGTCCTCTGTCTCTGTTTCACTTCTGTCCTGCCCCCACTCCCTTATTTTAGGGGAAAGTAGGACAGCTCGGATTTCTGAAGCTGCTGCTACTGCTGTAAAAATGTTGAAAAGGAGAGGTCTGAACACAGTGGATAATCACTATTTTATATTTCCAAAGTATACAATTTAAGTTTGATTTGCCATAGGAAGATATTTAACAGCATTGGCAAGTTACAAAAACCTACGTCACAGATATCGTTGTAATTAATTGTTGCTTAGTCTTTCGTCATGCAATGAGCTAGCTGTCCTTAGTGGAAACTCCCCATTGCTTTGTAAAGAACTAGCTCCACATCATTATAATTGGTGTCCTGTGATGCAAGCACGTCAGATGTAATCATTAAGGTATTTAATTCTTCTATTTTTATCATTATAGCTACTTTATTATTAATATTATTAGACTACAGAAATTGCATCAGGATGTGGCAAGTGGAAACCTTAATGCAGACACTGCAGACAATGCAGTCAGAGTCCCCTGACCTTGTGCTCTTTCTTTTGCATCACTTTTTGTGTAATATCCTCCCACTCTTATCATACTTGGATTGGCCAGTCACTTTTGCTTTGCCCCTCCACTCGCCCTCCTGGTGTAAGTGGACAATGGTTCCAAATCAGGCCTGAAAAGATATTTGCTGGCAAGGATTTTTTGGCAAAACGCCTTGCTTTACAATTAAACATCCGCTGCGTTCTGTTGGTGAAATATTTGGCACCATGTGGGGGGATTCTCAGCAGGTACCCACGGCAAATAGAAGCCCGCACTGCACCATTGTTTCTTGTATGCAGAATCTATACGAAATTCGGAATATGGTTGTTTTTTGTAGATTTTGTAGAAGTTTAATAAAAGAACACACAAGAAGGCATTTATAGAGGCATTTATAGGTCAAGGTTGCCAAACTAAACCTAGCCATTTGTCCTACTAATTAAATTTGACCAGCTTTGAAATGTCCCAGGCTCCAGATTCATGAGCGTGAGTGGGTGTAAAAGCGCCTTGTTTATAGAATAGAGCAGGCACTGTGGGCTAACGAACACCCTAATATACTGTACTCTGTACTGTAGAGCCTAACGCATGGCTGCACAGTAGCACAGATGGCAGCCCGCCACTGTACCCAAATTATTCCTTCTATACGTCTCTATACAAGCCTTACCATTGCATCACACTGCAGCCTATTTCTTGCCGCCTACACTAAATCCCTTTCCCCTAGTTTTTTTTTTAATGTGTTGAGCCAGTGAGGCCTCTGCCTTGGGTCTTAATTTGACAGAGTAATTGGATGACAAGGGACAGTTCATGGTGCCTTCTTCATGAGTCAGCAGAGTTTTCTTGGCCTGTGCCTCCCACTCCTGCTGACTGTAGGCCTGAGTGGGGACGACCAATTGTCCCAGGCTCATTCAGGTTTTTGTGTCTCCATCTCATCACTGGGATGTCCCGTTTCCTGGGCGGCCCGGACCACACACAGCACCGCATTACAGTCAAAGGGCCATTATGCAGGGCACTTGTTAATGGGGAATATGGAGGTGGGCTGGTCTTGTGAGCCAAATCAGCTTATCAATGGCTGCTGGTCCTCTTGGCAACTAAAGTAGGGGTTTGCAGAAATAGAAAAGTGATTTGACATAAAGAAAAACAAAAGTACCATACAGAGACTGACGCAAAAGGGTGGGCTTGTGTAGTATCACACAAAAGGTCTAAATGTAGACGTTTGACGAGTGATGTACCGATACCAATACTGGATCAGAAATCGACGCCAATCCAGGCTCATCAGCTGGATCAGATACTGGAGCCGATATCATTTATTCTTCTTTAGCCTGATTGTGAGCCAATAATAAACATAGCAAATAACATTATATTATATTGTATCTCCCAAATTAGAAAACATTTTGAACACCATCTGGTCTTAGCTATATTATATTTTAGGTGTTTTATTTCTGACAATACAATGTTAGTAATGAATCTTTATGCCTTTTTAGTATTTGCATTAGTATCGGTGATTATATAGGGTATAGCCGGATTGGTTCATCTCTACATTTGACAAGTCTTTAGTTTACACATCAACATATCAATGCTCATATAGTTGTTTAGGGAGTCATACATCCAATTTCTTTATGATCATCTTAGGGACCACAGTTTGAGAAACACTACCAAAAACTCATAAGCAAGCCATTATTCATACATTTTGAGCCTGACCTCAGATAAAAATGCTGACTGAAAGTGCTTCAATAGGCCAGTGTAGGGATAGGTGTTTCAGCCTTATTGTTTTTGTTTAGCGTAGAATGTTTTCTCATTGGCTAGTGCTAAGCTTAGATTAAGGATCCAAATTCTGCAGAGAGGTCAGATCAACATACAAGGCGCCTGAGGAAAATTACCCTAATGCTTCATTGTAGTAGGAAGGTGTAGTCTGGGTATGAATGTGGTATGGAAGCCTGTGGGCAAAACTGAAAGCAACTTCAGCATTAGCCACAACTATAGCTAAAGGCTAAATGCATAACGGTGATCCAGCACAGTAACTCCCATCTGATGTAATGGGCTGTAATATGTATGTAATACCAGTGACTATATGGGGAACAGCAGCCATTGAGCAGACATGGCATCCTGTGCTGTGAGCATGAGGGGTTGGGCGTGTCCATACATGCAAATAGACACTTGTGTTTGCACAACTCATGTGCTTTGCAGTTTACTTTCTCTTTGTCTATTTACTCGCCTGCTTCGGGCTTTTTGTGTAGGTGCAGACACTGTGTGCATATGTTCATTGTATGTTTATCCTAGATTACGCCTTTGTGTCTGCTGGTATCAGGATGAAGCACATCTGTGTTTGAAGATCGTTGTCTCCTTTAGGACTTACATCACACAACATGATTAGATCTGAGTCATCGGACACTGAGGCCAGGTCCTCTGTCCCCAAGAGAGAACTTTTAAACACTTCACACAGTCATGTCCTTCTTTTTAAATGTATTGCCCAATCAACTCCAGTCCAAATTAGATGCAGTCTGGTTCTTATTTGCCTATGAACACACATCCTAAAGCCTCACTTCACATTACATCAGGTCACATTTTCAAGTTATGCAATCTCTCAGCTGCTTGCCATCATCTGACTTTTAAATGCATCAGTCACATACAGACGTTGCTGAATTAGTTGTTATGTGACAAGGTGTTTCATTGTTTCTGATTAGCTTTTTAAAAAATATATTATATATTATTTGTCCCCAAATTAAAAGGTTCTAACTGACATTTTAGGCTTATTTGAGTTGTTTCCACATTCCTGTACATATACAATATCATTTCCATCATAGCAAGTGATATTTTTATTGGTTTTTGAGCTTTATATTTGTGAAAATATAAAGTTCTATTTGCAATGAGATGACTTGACTTTTTAAAGTGGAATTAATCAAAACTAGTCAGAACCTTATAATTCTAAGGGGACACTTTGTTTGTATGCCTCAATTAAGAAAGTCCGATTGAGAGAAAAAAGAAATGAATCATTGGAAGTTGAAAGTTACTTCTATATGGATTGTACATGCAGAACTGCCTTGGGGCTTTCCCACTGGCTGACTATGTGTGACGTCACTGAGGGTGTTACTTTGTGCATGCATTGCAGGAGGGTAGTGCTGGTTGGGGTGGGGGAGTGACAGCTGTGAAGCCTAGAAATGTAGTTAACAGTAGAACGCATTCATACTCCACATTCTGCTCCAGTGTGTCACCAGACTTCCCCTAACTTCCCTCTATCTTCCTTTCTCAACACACACACACAAACACACGCACACAAAACACACACAATGACTCACACTTCTCTTTTTTTTCATTGCCTTTTCACAGCTTCCCGCTTTAGTAAATACGGTCTTTGGTCACTACCACATACACTGCAATTTCCTCTTTCCTTCTCTGGAACTGGGTTGGTCCCTGGATTCGCCTTCACCTGTACACACAAATGAACACTGAAGTTGGAACACAAAGTGAATTCTATCAGGCTAGGTGTATCAAAGACTTTTTTCAATGTACTTGTATTAAAGTACATTGGAAATCAGTAAGGGCGTACTATTGCGTTTGAGGGAAACAGGGTGCTAAGTAAGAAAGAAATAGAAAGTATATTCAGGGGTAAGAACCAACTTAAACTCTGTTCTTTCAAGTCGATTTTTAATTAAATGAATGAGACTTACCAAATAAACCCAGTGAAATTAGACCTAAAGTTAAACCAGGGCTTAGCAGTAGCCCACACATCAAGTCCTCTACCAGAACAGGACTAATAAAACTCTCTCTGCTAAAGTGGCAAAAGATCCCACATACCACCCCTGGACCCCCAAAGCCCCAAATTACTGGTCTAGGTTAAAAATGGCAAATTATGTGATGTTAAAAAAACCTTTACTTGAACAAAAAAAAATCCACATTTCAAACTCTCCTTCCCACAGTTTCTCCTGTTATCTTTGCCTCCGAGCCAGACACAGCCACCCTCTCAAAAAAGCCCCAGTTCTAAGCAAAAGAGAAACTGAAGTCGAAAAGCTTTCAAGAGGAGGTTGAAAAAGTTGGCTGTGTCTGTGCATGACTGTGCGTCTGTGTGTCTACCTACCGGCCGGCGGGTGTGTGTGGGAATGATTACATCAGCCTGCTCCTGCCTCCTGATTGGTCGTTGAGATTGTGGTTTGATTCAGTGTGCTTGAAGCTTGTGGCTAAGGCTGTAACCCTTTGTGAGAGAGCGAGAAAGAGCGAGAGAGCGAGAGAGAGAGAGAGAGAGAGAGAGAGAGAGAGAGAGTAGGAAGGCGAAAGATAGTTGTCAAGAGTCGAACCGGCACTGTAGGCACTCTACTGTACCTGCTATACAAGCGCACACTTCTCTTCCTCTGTAGCTTTAGGTTACATATTTTTTTCTATATACATTCAATGACTAGTCTATGGGGTATGTATGATTGATAGGCCAACTTTCATCGACTGGAAAGCTAGAAAAAAAGCAACGAAGTTTTATTTTTGTCCCAAAGGATAAGGTGCTTGTTTTACTTAAGGGTTTCTGGCTGTGCTCAAGTGCGTCTGAGTAGGGGGAGCACTCTAAAAATGCCTTCGTGTTCCCCGGACTGCTGCCTATTGCGTGCTGTGGAGGTAAGAAAACTCTCATTCAACGACTGCTATTCCTCAACATGCTGTACTATTTGACAACAAATACTGTAATACTTGGCTCAAAGGTGAATAAGCAAAAGAACTAGTGACCAGAAAGTGTTTGCGCGATGATCCGATATGCTGTTGTCTTTGAATGCTAGAGCTTTCAGTTGTGATTTCTTTAATAATATCATTTTCGATGGATGGTATGTGTAATGCGTTTTGCTCGAGGGGAGAACAAAATTCTTTGTCATAATGTATTCTGTGGGAAGTGTGCATATATTACAGTATATGGTGTAGGCTTATCTAGCTGGATTCTTCTGCGGGCTAAGTATGCTGCTCTAGATTTCTCTGTAGCCCATTCATTGCCAATTCGACTGTTTGATTTTCAGATAAAAGCTGTGGACATCTGAAAGGAAACATACCGTATATTTAAAATGGCAAATGGTTAAAACTTGCCTCGCAGAAGGTACTGTATGTGAAATAGTTTTTGGACATCAGCACAGAGTGGTGGTTCACACAATCCCGTCTTGTCCGTTATTAAAAAGCTGTTCATCTCTTGGCAGCAGATGTGGTTCCTCTCGCACTAAGGAGATTGTGCTGTATACAAAGCATCCCAAAAATATCAGCTCCAGATTTTTTGTCCATATACCCATCAAGTGTAAGACATAATAACTGAGTTTGAAACAGTGAGAGTTACTTAAAACCACTGTCATTCCTCTTCTACGTCTGTATTTAGCTTGTGTTTTGTGTCCTAACAGTTTACATACACCTGTATATTTTTCTTCTATATTATACCAACAGTTGCTTTAAGAACAGCATGTCTGTGATTTCTAATGCCACAATTGCTACATGGTCTTAAGTGTGTTTTTTTCCTATTGTGTAGTTGTAATGACAGGTCTCTCTATGGCTTGGTGTATGGGACACTATATTATAAATACTGTGCTTGCGTTTGAAGTAAATTGCTGGCTTCACCCAGACATTAGGCTGCAATAGTCACATGACTTTTTCATGAGTTATTGATTCTGTTATGAATTAAACTAAATCCACATTTTCTTCTAATAAAAAAGGCATTTAAAGTCCTCTTAAGTCCACTGAGTTTGGTTGTATTTTCTCCTAGATTGTGAAGATCTTTGGAGAGGATGGCATGGGGAAAGTGGTGGAGATCCCAGCTGACATGACTGCCAGGGACCTGTGCCAGCTCCTGGTGTATAAAAGCCATTGTGTGGATGACAACAGTTGGGCACTTGTTGAGCACTACCCGCTGCTTGGACTAGGTAAGGACCAAAAAACGCCAGGGGCACATGCACTCATGAGCAGACGCATATTAACCTGCCCCCACACTTTTGGCTTGAACACATTCATACACAGGTGCTTTCACATGTATGCATTCATGCATGACTGTGGATGTGAGCAGGCAGCTCTGCAGACCCATATTCTCACGCTGGCATGTACTGGTATTCGAGCATAAATGAATGCTCATAGTATGCAGTATATGCACGCAGAGATATAATGTCCGGTGATGTAATCCAGTAATGCACCAGGGCTGTACAAAAGGCTGCTGTTGTAGTGAACGAGTCTGCTGAAGGAGCAGACCTGCATTATTTCATTTAAACTGATGAGCAAGACTTATGCTAAAAAAACATGTAAGTACATTAAGAAAGAATTTGATGCAGCAATTGAGGGCCCATTTTCTAGTTAATCTGCATGCATTTTTAGCATTTTACAAATAAGTATAAGTGATGGTGAAGTAAATATGCATTACATTGTATATGTTAGGTAGAATGGAACTTTAAATTCTTTAAATTAGACAGTTACCCTATTATAACCATCACTGTACACAATGGTAACCTGAACTTGTAGTGAACTAAGCTTCAGGAGTCGTGGTGAATGCCTTTTAATTCAGACTTGGAGGTAGACTTGTAAAGCTATGACCAGCTGAGTGAAAACCCAGACTGCCCCTGAGAAGAGAGGAATTATAAAACACTTATGGAGGACACGCCTGTGTTCACGTGTGACAGAGGTCTATGTTTCTAATGAGAAATACAAATAGAAATAGAATATCCATGATCATCTTTGACTTGCATAAATAAACAGGGAAACATAGTAGATTAGTATTGAATTAAAAAAAATAATACCCTTAAACTTTCAGCTAATTTCTGACCATCCATCCTGATCTGATTACATTTCTCATCATTGGTCGTGCCAAAGAGACTCTGCCAAATACAGTTAGGTCTGGCGTGTTGTGAATGACATCATTGTTGGCTCCGAGTATCTCTCTGTTGTATTACAGCCTTGATTCCATTCTGGCGCACCTGTACGGTAACCATAATATCTTCAGCTCTGTATCTTTAGTACTTCCAGTAAATATGTTATGAAAAATCTGAATTGATGCCATTTGTCTTTTGGTGAAGACAGTAATGTTAATATAAGTGGTTTGTATCTTTTAATATTAAGTTTAAAACAAATTACACTCTCTTGCTTGTGGGCTGAAAAGCTATTCAGACAGAAGATAAGTATGAACATCATTCTGGGTATTTTGGAAATTGATTATTTACTGGGATTTCCTTGTACAGTAACGCCTAGGGTTTACAACAATAACAATTTGAAAAAGATACGATATCCAGTGAGATCAGATTTTGTGTGCAAAAATGCCAGAGGTTATGCACTGGTTTGATATAATAGAAAGGCAACATTGGCTCTGATTACCACTTACTACACCAAGATCTGCAGAAGACCATCTCTTAATGGACAAGATGGTGGGCTACAGCAGCAGAAGACCACATCAGGTGCTGCTTTGTTAGGTAAAAGGTCTACCTAATAAAGTGTCATGTGAATTATTCAGTCCTATGTTCTTTCTCTTGCTTGTGCAGTTGACCTCATGTGCACATGTATTATTGTGGTGACAGAAAATAGATGTTTGAGTGTGTCCCAAACGACAACAAAACAATGTGTTTGAATAGAGACTTCTATTTTGGTCCAAAGCGGCCCACTCCACTCTGTTGCTAAATTACTAAGTGGGATGGAGTGGCCTGCCTGGGTAAGTGACCTCTGCTTATTAGCCTGAAAAAGATTCCCAACTGTGAGGCTCTGAGGTAGTGATGAGTGGTGAATCATTGTCACGATCATAAATGAGTCATCGCACAGGCACCTCACCAGATGAAAAGAATCGTGACACTGTTAATAAGGCTGTGACAAGAGACCAGGAGACGTGAAGGGACATGTTGAAAATAAAGTATAAGTAATTTTCTAGTGTGTTTGAAAGTGAGCTGAAAAAAGAGGAAGAAATGAGTCATGGCCAGTTTGAGCATCACTAGTTGGAAATTACTAGGAACTCTGACACATTCTTGCAATGACAGAATTTTGTGAATTGCACCTACTTACATTGTCATTGACAAAAGAGCCTTGGTCTTATCCTGTGTCAACAGGTCAAAATGTTTCTATTAGTACTTTATTTACAGATAAAAAATGTACTCATTGTGTTAACAAAGATGATGAATAAAGTTTGTCTCTCTGTATTTCAGAGCGGTGTGTAGAAGATCACGAGCTGGTGGTTCAAGTCCAAGCTGCGATGAACAGTGACAGTAGATTTGTCTTCAGGAAGAACTATGCCAAATATGAATTCTTCAGAAACCCCTTGGTAAGTGCACGTTTAGAGACATTATACTTCATAGTTCAAATATGTTACAGCTAATGCGTAAAAATAATTCTCAGTGCACATTTTGTAGTTTTACAGTCACTAATCAAAGTAGTCAGTGAGTAATAGCAAATTCTTTCATTTTAACATGAGACAAGAGAACAATTTGTGGTCCCCCATTTAAGTGCTGTATATTTACTTGCCATCATAATCATTCTCAAACACCATTGACTTCCTATGTAAAAAAAAATAAAAAATCACAAAATTGAGTACTGTAAATTTTGTCTTTTTTTTCTTTTTTATTAGACATTTTTCCCGGAGCACATGGTCGCATGGTGCCAAGAAACCAACCGTACGATCCCCCCGTCTCAGCTTCTGCAGGTGTGCACACATTTGTTTCATCTGCGCTGCTCTTTCTGACGCGCTCGGAGCTTACATTACCTCCAAGTCAGCAGCAGTGCAGTGTACAATCAAGCTGACATGCCTCACCTCTGACCCTGAGACACTATGTCTCGTCAGAGTGTGCAGTAATAACTAGTGTTGATGCAGTGTTGACACATGACTGTCTCCGAAAATGCACCACATGTCCGGTATGTGCAATGAATGGAATTATGCACTCGCAAATAGAACATGCAGTACTTCAGCATTGTATGTTTCAACAGTTCAATTTCTTTGCCATACATACCAGACAGTACACATATAAAGGTCTTAAACAGAGCCTTATATTAACACTAACCAACATGGCAAATATTGCTAACTAAAACACAATTTATACTTTAAAACTCCATCATTTTGTCTGTCATATGGCACTGCTTTCAGACCCACAACCTGAGTCCCCGGTCATCTCATTGCTGACTACTCAAATATAATGATACCCAGATCAGACAGCTCACCCAGGTGCCATATGTCAATACAATGACATGGTGCCTCAAAAATACAAAAACATGCCTTTGCACTGTATGGCTTGTGAATGTGTTCTCCACAAAAGACAAAAAAATGGAAAACCGCTCGTGCATAAGGGGCCCGGCGTAGCCAAAGTTTCCAAAACAGTAAGAAACATGTGCTTCTAATATTGAGTGGTCTTCTGGAACAGTTTACCTCCAGCCCCAGATCCTCTCACTCCAATAAGTGAACATGCCACTTCATGGTGTGATATTTCTGTGAAACATGAATACCACAAACTCTGGATTGTGCAGATACCCACAGGACTGTTTGGGCTTGAGCGACAGCCAGTGGGAATGTACTGTATTTTTATTCTGTAAAGGCACCCTATTTTCTTTGGCTGGCATGTTACTTAACAAAAGCTTAGTATTTATGTATTTTTTCTTCAGTGTTTAATGGAGAATATCTGGAGAGGTTAATTACAGGCAGTGCTCCAAGTGTAATTATGTATATTTGTAAATGCTGTATGTGAGCAGTATACGCATAGTAATCTTAGGTCTGGTTAGTGGGGCACAATGTCTGGCTATATGGTGGTCAAGTTTCCTTCAGAATATACAGCTTGTGAACTAATTTAGAGCACTATTAAAAGAACAATTGGTCAAAAAGGCAATACGATTGTGATTAGGTGCAGATGGGCACTGTGCATGTTTATTCTGGTTTATCATTTCTCTGCTATTGTGAAGAGAATAATCCAAGTGGGATTTTTGCATGGTTTTAAACATGTTTCTAACTAGGTACAGTATATGACCATTTTTTTCAACATTTAAAAATATTATTCCTTCTTTCTCTTTCAGAACTTCTTAGCCACCAGTAGTTGTCCTGAGGTCCAGGGTTATTTGTATGTGAAAGAGGTTGGCAGGAAGTCATGGAAGAAAGTCTATATGTTTTTGCGACGATCTGGTCTTTACTGTTCAACAAAAGGAACCTCAAAGGTACAGTTTTATTACTGTAGATTTCTATTGATTCATTTAACATTAGTTTTTTTACTTTTCCCATGTAATCATTGGAAATTTTACTTTTTTTTTACTTTCTACATTTTATCATTTTGTAAGAACCACCATAAAAATTGAATTTAACTCCAACTTCAGTTAACTTCAATTTATTTAATCTTATATTATACTGATTTAAGTAATTCTATTAAGCTTTACAGGCCTTTTCTCTGTCATGCTCTAAATGTATTAATAACTTGTGTCTCCAGGAGCCCAGACATCTCCAGTTACTAGCAGACTTGGATGACAGTAACGTCTTCAATGTGATCACGAGTAAAAAACAGCACGGCGCTCCCACGGATTTCGGTTTCTGTATCAAGGTGAGACAGTGCTGACAGCAGATGGGACACGGTGGCAAAGAAAGCTTGCCTGTGACTGACACATTGAAAGAAATGTTTCTAATGATGTTTTATTGTCTCGTTTTGAATTGACAGCCCAATAAATGCAGAGGGGAGTTGAAGGATCTGAGAATGTTTTGTGCCGAGGATGAACAGGGTAGGACCTGTTGGATGACCGCCTTCAGAATTTTTAAGGTATTTAGCTTTTTGTTGTTTTAAGGGTGTAGTCCTTAAGTGTAAGAAAGTGTTTAAAGTTTCATTGGTTATGCAGTGGTCAGTATCTGTCAAAAGTAGTGCACCTAGTAGAAGGTGATTTATGTTGGGGGCAAAGGCTGGCCCCCAAAAGACAAGCTGGATAGAGTAGGTGGTCATAATGTTACTCTTGATTGGTATATACTGGGTAACCACTGAAACCATAACAAATTATGTATTCTCTCCACAGTATGGGATTGTATTGTACCAGAATTATAAGATTCCACAACAAAGAAAAACCTTACTCTCTCACTTCTCAGCACCAGTGGTAAGTTCTTTCACCGTTGACCTGTCCCAAATATTTAAAGCTCTTTTGCCCATTTTGTTAACAATTATGTATCTTTGTCTCCCTCTAGAGGAGTGTATCAGAAAATTCCCTTGTGGCAATGGATTTCTCAGGGAGGATAGGCAGGGTCATAGACAATCCAGTTGAAGCCCGTAGTGCAGCCATGGAAGAGGGGCAAGTCTGGAGGGTAAGAATCAAAATTGGTTGTTAATACCATAAAAACTACTAGTGAGGTCTCCTGGGAGAAAAAACAATGCTGTAATTAGCGCATTAATTAATCTTTGACGTTTTTGTCTTTATGTGGTATCTTCCTCAGAAGAGAACTCAACGGATGAATATATTGGGTCCTCACAGTCCCTTACACCACTCCTCGTTAAATTCAGGTGAGAATAAAATATATTTCAAAAAAGCATTTTTAATTGTATTTATTTTTATTTATTTTTATCAAATTTAAATTCACTATTTAACTTTCTCCCTTTAATTCTACACATAGCACAGCTGTGGTTCCACGGCAGAATAACTAGAGAAGAATCCCATCGAATTGTCCACCAACAGGGACAGGTAGACGGGTAAGAAATCTGAAACTACTTCCAGTGTGTTCCAATTGATCAAACATTTAACTAATATTTCTCTTACCCGTTGTATTTTTGACAGGTTGTATCTATTACGAGTCAGTCAGAGCAACCCAAAGGCGTTTGTACTCACATTGTGCCATCATCAGAAAATCAAACATTTTCAAATACTACCGGTATGCACCATCTAATTAATGCATATAGATTTAATCTGTAGTTTTTATTTGTTGATGGGTTTAGATAGACCCGTTTAACCTTTGACCTTTAATGTACATGACCTACTTAAACCTGATCATTATAAATCATTCCAATTCCAATTTGAATATTAAAATGCTTAATCCTGCCTTGTTTCTTTCTTAGTGTGAAGAGGACGGCCAGATCTTCTTCAGCCTTGACGACGGCGCTACCAAATTCACTGACCTGATCCAGCTGGTGGAGTTCTACCAGCTCAACAGAGGAGTGTTGCCTTCAAAACTCAAACACCCCTGCACCGTCGTGGCCTTATGACAACCCGAGGGTCATCTGATTACACCCATGACATGACCTGAGTTTGTCTGTTCAGGTCTTTCTACGAAGCTGGTGAATGAACTGAAACTGTTTTATTGTTTTTATATATTGTCTTGAAAGACGTCAGATACCTTTTTTGGCTTTGCATGGACTTTACTAAGGAGTTATTAGTAGAAATTGATCCCAGCCTTCCACAGTCTTGCTAATAGGTCACCAATAAGCTCAGACACAATATGATTATTTTATTGCACAGTTGAACCGTGAACTGTGTGTACCTTCAAGCAGACAATCAGCAGATCAAGTTTTTGTGCGGACCACTTTGCTTTCTGAAAATAATGAAAACGTCCTTAACGAACTATACACGGAGAGTTGATTGTTGCTTAGTTTTTGCACTCAAAAACTGATCTGGGAGCGGCCTTCGGAGCACGACTGCTTCTCTGTGAAACTTTGAGATGGTGCCACTGCCCTCTAGTGGCATACACATGTAAGGACAAGTGAAAATGAATTTTGGAGGGGACTGGAGGCACCACAATGAGTTTCTTTTTTTTTTTTTTGCCCTTTGTCTTTCACAATGTTTTGATAAAGTATTTTCAAAAGGTCAACATTACAGAAGCTGGACAGAAAAAAATATCTATTGACCTAACAGAATTTCTCAGAATCAGACACATGTGATCACTGTTTGCAATAATAATAGCCCATCTTTTTCATTCTGCATATTAGTTAGACCATAAGCTCAGTACAGTAAACCATGATGTATTATTACACCTATAAACTTGCCTTCTAATTATGAAACAGTTTACAAAATACAGTGCTGTGCAAATGTTTTAGGCAAGTGTTAAAAATAAGTTCTTCATTTTTGGTGTTGATCACAATCTGGATCCAGGATTTTTACAGTATCGTTCTATTGTGGCATAAGCCTTGGTTTCCACGTAGTAACTTCGTCACCTAGTTCAGCGCTACAAACGTGATCTCAACAACACAAAGTTTGTCTGGGATTAGCACAAAGAGACAGAAAGATGTGAGCAGCCTACAGCCTCTCAGTCCTACAAAATTTACACAAGTGGACGTTTAATTCACATGCATTTACCTAACTGTCTGTCTTCACCCCTGCCTTAAACACTTGCACTGTACTACAACGATTGTTCTTTTTTAGGCTGGAATAACCAACTGGGCAAATGATTAACAGGTTCTAAAATTAGCTAATGTTGCCATATGTCAATGGAGGAATACAGGGATGGACAACCACTAGCATGGGATGGATGTTTACAGGATGTTTGTGTTGAACGATGTGAGACGTTTACATGTTTGTTTGTCCATTCAGGTGATGTACATGCTGAGGTTTGGCGAGACTAACTTGACACCATTGTGCACTACATTCCTTCAAATGTATACTTGAAGTACTTAGTCAAATCTTCACTCTAACTTTTACTACCTAATTTAAACATTTAAAACAACACATCATTTGGCACTGTACAATATTCAGCTTAATTGCTTGTCAAACATAATGCTTACATGGTTTTTAATGACTAACCAAAATATCAATGCTTTTTTTTTTGGCCATAAGGTTCTTACCTATAGTTTTAAGCTATGTATTAACAGTCAAGCTAAATTGATATCAGATTATTCCTATCATATTTTAGCACTGATCAATGTTCTGCATCGATAGACCCCAACAAGAAATACTTAGGCAGATATACTAGTGCACATTTGGAAACTCCCTTTTCTGTAGTAATTGAATGTTAATTTTACAATAATAATGTTTTTAATTATGCTTCAATGCAGAACAGTGTCACTAACTTGTCACTCTGTACACAGTCATCAGGATTTGTTGAAATTGCAAGGACTCAATCATGTTTAAAGTATTATTTCTGCAAAGTGTATTTATTTATCTGGATGTGACTGATTACTTGAACATTTTAAAATTCTTCTTTTTTTTTTTTTTTGCTCAGTGCTGTTCTATACCGTTTTTCTTTTGTTGTTACCAATTATTGACCAGTGATATTTTTTTATATTATTTTTATTATAATTTGTCATAGTTTCTAATGGTGTTTTTTTAAAGGAATAACCCACAGCAGCACCAGCATCATCATTATTTTCACTTTCAATGAAGAGATGCACACTGGTGTCTATAGTGTTAACTTTTTAAATAGATGAATGTACAAAAATACTGGGTCTTCAAAAAGCATTAGTAATGGTTTGATCTAAAATCCTAACATGAGAAATTATTTTCATTTCTTATAGACCAGAGGTTAGGAACTTTTTGGCAATGTATTATAACATTTACGTTATTCATACAACCCAGAGTAAACATGTTCTGCATATAGACAACTAAAACTTAGTAACTGGTCTATCTTAACACGCTCTATGTATGTTTTACAAAACATTCTGTATCACACCTTTGATGCCCCTCTGCACTGTGTATATATAATCTGTCAAAATATTCACTTCATTGTCTAATAAAACCACATTTTGTAATAAACTGCTGCATTTTGTAATAAACTGACCCAACTTAATATGTAATCATATTTAACACATTTTGGAATAAGTTACATTTTGAGTAAATTATTACAAAATGCAGTTGGTGAACTCTTGCATTTTGTAATAACTTTCTCAAAATGTAACAACTTAATGCAAAATGTACACAATTATACAGGGTTTGTTTACTACAAAATGTGGCAGTTTATTACAAAATGCAGTTTTGCACAATGACATGTTGGCATATTATTACACAATGCAGAATTATTACATATTGTGGCTGTACATGCCCCACTGACCTGCTTTTGTCAAGTCAACCACATGTATTAGGGGAATACAACAAAAACTTTTATTCTTGAGACAGCTGACATAAAAAATAGACAATTGTGATTGAATCAAAAGTCCCCTATTATAATAATTAATGTTCAGAATTGACCATGTCTGTGCTTAATGTGCGCCCCATTTCCCGAGTGAATAGGGACTACACAAACAAAAAGCAAGGATTTAGCTCAAGCTCTACTAATAATTTCAGGGAATGCAAAAAGAAAACGGTAATGTTTCTCTCCTCTGTGATTCAGAGAGCGTCTGTACTTTTAATGTGCTTTGCTTAAATCTGTAAATATCTAAAGGCTTATATTAATGTAACCTTTTCAGGTATTTTTGTACAAACAAGGGACTGATATATTCTCTTTATTGTAATTAGAATAAAACAATAATACATTGATATAAACGCGTGTCTGTCTTTCTTGAGGGTAACCATTTATTGGCCACTTTATTAGGTACACATGGTTTTCTCCTGATGTAGCCTACCTATACTTCTTCATATGTCATCTTGTGCATTCAGAGATATCTTGATGTAACTAGTGGTTAACTGTGCCCATGTTATATTATCTCAAATCATTTGTCCTCTGGCATCAACAAGGGATATTTCACCCACAGATATGCTGTTCACTAGATTTAGGATCTGTTTTTAAACCATTCTCTGTAAATCCCAGTTGTATTTGTAGTAGACACATTTTCACTCAAGTCACCTCTTGCTTTGAACTGGTATATGTTGAACAAAATTATTGAAAAATGCTCCACACATCAATTTCTAAAGACGGGTGCGTTGGAGACGGGAGTGGCACAGTACACATTAAACAAAGAAATCCCGCACACCATCTAAACTTACAGAAATGTGACTTTAGACGTTTTGGCACTAGGCCTTTAGCAGGCAAAATCGAACAAACAAATTTTGGGTGTCGTCATAAAAACGGAAGTGCAGTGTACACTTTCACCACTAGATGGACCCATTTGCATGGTGTGATTTTTCACTACTTGCAACGAAGTCACGATGGCAAAAATAGGTCCACTGACCATGCCCCAGTGACCTCTTGACACCACTTCAACATTGAGTCACACATTTGGGATTATAGATAATGCAGAACCAAAAGTTGTGGCAGAGAATTGGGTTCAAATATGTATGACATTTTAGATAACCTTTTTCCACTTGAGAACTGGATAGGACATCTGATGTAGTAAAAATAATATAGTTACTTATATAAGTGATTTGTATTTTTACAAACATTTATAGTGGAATTAAATGCAAGCATTGGGCAATGGAATACAAGCTATAGTAATGATAAAAAAAATCTTTAAAAAGAAAGGCAGTGTGATATCCTGGCCAGTATTAACCTGAAATACAGTTGTCCTAGAATCCACTTTTGTTTCATAGATCTTCACAACCACAACTGCCAATGTGCTAATCTCTACTGCATTTTTTTCATTCATCTCGAACAGGACATCCTGATAACTGTATTAAAGTTGTCAGAACAATTACTCACAGACAACAGAGTCAACACTATAGTGGTCCCAAATTAAACACACATCTTACAAAATGTTCTAACTGATGTCGTCTGCCAAGTAAAGATAATTATGGAATCACGTTGGTCCGCGTCCGCAAAGTGTGAACGCGATAACTCAAAAACCAAATGCCGAATCAGTTTCAACATTTGCACACAGGTACATATCATAAAGACGCCGAACTGTATCGATTTGGGTACTTCTACGATGAACATTAATTAAGTAATTAATTGATTACTGACCAAAATTGTGAACTCAAAATGTTGTATCTTTTTCAACTTTTCTGAACAGTTATATATCATGAAGACGCTGAACTGAACTTGAACATTGAGATTGGTACTTCTACGATTAATGAAAATTAATTAATTAGCTAATTAATGCCCTGAAGCACTTTAATTGAGCCATTATTCCTGCTGGACAAACAAAATCGCATGAATTTTGGCACAGTGATCCAGTCTAGTGTATATTTAATGTACATAGGCAAATTACAGATTTTCTCAATACCGCCCCCATGTTTATGACCCACATGGGACACTTTCTTTGGCAGAGAGCAATGAATCCTGGTACAGTGATTCTCCACATTGTACCCAACATAAAATATTATTTTGGCCCCACCCTACAACAAACAGGAAGTCGGCCATTTTGGATTGAAGTCAGGTATAGTTGACAACCTCTAACTTGCACATACTTTGCCCGATTAGGCTCAAACCTGAAACACCTAATTACCCCCCTGGCCCCGAATACATCTGACCAATATTATGCCAGTTACCTCTATAGCACCACCTATAGACTGAAAGAAGAATGTAGTTTTAGGGAAATATACAAAATGTGGAAAAAATATTCTTCGCAAACATCCAGACAAATCAAAAAAGTAAAATAGACCCTTCCAAAAAAACCTTAGAAATCACACAATAAATAAGGCAATATTACCACAAGGTCTGCAAATGACCATCACCTCATACTTTTTTGTGCTTCCATAAGACCCTTCTCTGCAGATAACCAATATTATATTTATATACATACAAGGATGTGGACAGGTGTAGCTATTTTTTATATATATATATAAAAAATAGCTACACCTGTCCACATCCTTGTACTT
>JAVQKC010100271.1:0-34209 GCA_036025475.1 Philypnodon macrostomus | reverse complement strand
GTGTGACTGTGTGATTGTGGTGGTCAGGAGCATGTATGAATGTGTTAGTGTGACTGTGACTGTGATGGTCAGGAGCATGTATGAATGTGTTAGTGTGATTGTGGTGGTCAGGAGCATGTATGAATGTGTTAGTGTGACTGTGATTGTGGTGGTCATGAGCATGTATGAATGTGTGTGTCTAATGCGTTATTATGAAAATTCTTTGTCTATCTCACAGGCAACATTCAATCACTTTTTGATGTGAGGAGATGCAGCCCGGGGGAGACATTAAACCTCACCCTCTATTTGGGGGAGCACTGTCCGCTATCGTCCCACAAAGTGCCATTGACGTCAGCGACCTGAGGGAAATCCCGGACAACCAGGAAGTGTTTGCCCATTCACAAACTGACCAGAGCATCATAGTAGAGCTTCTAGAGTACCAGGCCCATATTCCTGACCAGGACGCAGCCAGGTACCACTTCGAGGATATTGCCGGCAGTAACAAAGCTTTACAACCAGGCGCTTTCCAAGTCACAAATGTCACCCCTCTTCCCAAAAGTGAGTTGTCTCTGTCACAATGCAGCTGCGGTTGGATGTTAACCGGGACCCAGTCTGTGTCGAAATTCAACGAAGAGGCCAGGAATACGGTCACCATTCATCTCGGTCTCTTCCGGTTGCCGCAGTTTTCGACAGATATTCTGGTCACATTCAATGATCCGCAGAGGATAAGCCCTGACAGCAGCAGTGCCAGTTCAGCGGTGACTCAAAGAAAGCCATGGACTGTAGAGGACTTCCAGCGTTTGCTACAGTCGCTCACACTGCATAATCCTGGGCTGTTTGGGTAATATCATGATAGTCACCCACCCATATCAAATCAACACTTGAATACATACTTACTACTACAGTGTTCTACAGTTCAAAATAGTTGTGTGAATTCTACACCATGTCTGAATAAACATTTTGGACAAAACATTCTAATAATAATCATCTGTAGCTGTCTGTGTGCTGAGCCTGAAATTATACATGAACCTTTTCCAGTTTTTTCCTGTTAGGGGGTTGCAGGAGGCTAGGGCTTAACCCAGCAACACCCTGGACAGTGGCTAGTTAGTCAGGGAAGACTACATATTCTTAATTTAAAAATCAGTGAGGCAGGGCAGTATTTCCCACAGATTTGTTTTGAGACTATGGTGGCACTGGTGATTTTTAGTTAAACCCTCTCATTAAATGCTGTAGAAATTGTTATTTAATAGTTATTTCACCTTTTAAGCAGTCCCTTTTTAGCCCAGTATAGCTACTTTTTAATTGTCTATGATGATAGATCAGTCAATATAATTGTACTTTTAGATTTTTTTAGATTTTAGACTATGGGGGACCAACTCTAATTATGGGAAATGCTGTAAGGCAGTGCAGCGCCCAGTGACCCATGTCCAGATCTTGATCCAGGATCTTGGTCGGGATGTTTCTAGCTGCAGGATTAGCCTATTGTGCTTGTTTTAGGTTGATGGGGGAAACCACAGATAAACGCACCCAGACACGTGGAGAAACATGGCCCCATGGGAATTGAACCCGGCACCTTCATGCTGTGAGGCGTGACAGTGCTGACCATTTAGCCACAATGCTGCCATAAAATCTGTGCGCATAGGAGCTTTCACACTGGGAGTGTGGGGTGGTCAGAAACACATACATTTAGGCTACCATTTTATGTTTTACAACATCAAATACCAAATATTTGATCTAATACAGGGGTGGGCAAACTGCGGCCTGGGGGCCACATGCAGCCCTTGGGCTTTTTAATCCGGCCCACCAAGCATTTTCGCATATATTTTAAATGATAATATATTGCCAATTCATCACTCACGTTGTTATAACCTGCAGAAACCAGTTAACTCCACATCAGCATGTTTTTTCACTGAGGTCTGATCGAAGGCTGTATGTCTCATTTGTCAAGAAATGGTTGAGTTTACAAAGAATACAATATCAGCCGGCCCACTTGACACATTTTTAAACCCCATATGGCCTTTGAGTCAAAAAGTTTGCCCACCCTTGATCTAATACAAGCTGTTTGTGGAGCTTCAGCTTGGACTTGATGAAAAAGGGTCTGATTAGACATCTGTCTCACCTGTTTCAGGACAGGACCAAACCATTTGTGCTGGTTTCAGGGGTTTCCAAAAAACACCAACCGCTTTTTACTTTTTCTGGGATATAAACAAAGTCAATGATTCTCTGGGTGCGTTTGTTGACAGTGCAGGAGCAGGCTGGAGCACTTTGTGGTTTTCCCCTAAATGTATTACATCACTTATAGATGAATCCCATGGTCATTCTGTTTTTCAGCTCTTTAATAATAATTAATGAATTAATGAAACCAAACACATATCTGTGTTTGAGGTAGAAACAACATTAAAACATGGTTAAAAGCTCAGTTGATTTTACAGAATATAGGAGCTTTAAAGGACCTGTGGTAAAATAGTTTATTAGCCCGGTCTGAAGGGTAAAGGTAATGTCTGTAAAAGTCAACCATAATTGAAGGTTTTATAAAATAAGACACTTTTATAGGATGGAAAATGACCCTCATGCCTTGCTGCATTGAAGTGGAGGGATGAAGGGATGATTTAAAATACATGGTCTAACTGCAGTTTTGTCCAGATTTTTTAGCCTAATAATAAGGCTCACCACAGCAGGAGTCTGAAGGTAAGTCTTGCATAACCAATTAGAGGAAGTCATCAGTCTGCTTAAAGCCACAGCAAACCCCTGTTTAATAGTGCAATCAAACTGGATTAGGATCTCATAAAGTTAGGCCTCTTTTCCTGGTGGTGATATGGCAAAAGCACATACCCTTTCTAATGAAACGACAACATGGCTCCCATTTTTTTAGTTTGTTCATCACAAAGTTGAAAACAATCTTATTATTTGGACATTTGAAAAGTGACAGTTATGACATCACTTGAAAGTGCCTACAATGATCAGAAAGGTGGGTATTAAGTTTAATTTACACAGTTACATTTACTTGAGTAACTTAACTAAATTATACTTCTTCCTGGGAAACATTTGAAGTAACAGTACTTTTACTTGAGTACATTTATGGAACTGTACTAGTATTCTTGCCCACCTCTGCATGTTATCTAGGTATAGCTTTATATAGTGAAAAGGTGAGAAAATCAGTCCTGTTTCCTGTGGGAGGGACTAAAATAAAATAATTATGACAGATTACCTACTTTACATTATATTTGTACAATGTTTTTAATTTGATGAAACTCAAACCTCTCACAATGACAAATCACTGGGAAACTAAAGTATGCTGCTGTCATATAAAACACACACATTTTCACCTGTTTTTGTCGACGTCTACATCTCCAAAAGCTCTTTAATGTTTGTGTGTACAGAGGAAGCGACCAAATCCAGGCTCCATTGCAAACACTGATAGTAACATTGTTGACTTTAGGACAGAGAGGTAAAAAGGAAAACAGTAGAATGCCTTCATAGCAATCAATCTTCACTCTAGTGACCTGAGGTTTGGCACACTACTACCGGTAAGTTCTGCTAAAAAACTTGGATGAGAAGATAAATGACGCAGATGAATACAACTTTAGCCTTTCTTCACCCCAATTACTCTTTCCTTAACACTCCACGAACAGAATTGATGTCAAAGTACACTTCCCGAATGTAAGCACAGAACAACAAATATATCACTATCCAGGTTTTTTGTGCAGCATTTGTATAACTTATAGATAGCCCACTTATGCATCATACAAGTTCAATGTCAGGCTATAGTGGTCTGCAAAAGTATTCACCTCTTCTGCATGTCTCCATATTTCTTCCCTTATATCTGTTCTCAATTACATGGCTACTAGTGGCATGCAGGTTTTCAAAATGGACCTCAAACAACTTTCAAATCCAACCTTCTAATTCATAAAATGTAGAATGTAAAAAAATTATTCATAGTTTTTTTTTGTCCTTTCAGCCAATCTAAACTGTAAAGAGTTGCTGTAGGCTCCAGTAAAGTTGGCAAACAGACAATTGTCCTACTAACTAAGTGTCTTCATTAGGGCTGAACCATTTTAGAAAAATCTAATTTAAATTTATTTAAAGCAATGTTGCTATTTAATTTGAGAAACTGGTGGCTGCACAATATTAGAAAAACATGTTTAAAATATGATTTTGGAAAAAATAATCTAATCAAAATCTGTTGACTGTGATTAGAGCAGCTGCTGTGGTAATCTGTCATATTTATTATTTTTACTTTAGTCCCTCCCCTGGCCTCTACAAAAAACGTCAAATCAGGGTTTGTGTATGTTAGCACACCACTCAAAACTCTACAACAATTGGTAAAGTATCTCACAAAGTCTGATTTGATGTTACTGTAGAGGTCAGGGGAGGGACTAAAGTAAATTCATGACAGATTACATACTTTACATCATAGAACATACTTATTTTAGGAAATAGACCAGAAAGGTCTACAGCAGAGATGGTTATATCTGTCTCTCGTGAGGCAACAAAACAGGAAAAATGCTGAGGGGGCACATACTTTCACAAACCACAGTAAACACTGACAAACATGAGTGTGTTCTGGCCCTTCTGTGGTCTGGATGAATTTGAGCTCTTTCTAGTGTCATTCACACGCAACATCTCAGGTCCATCTGGGAGCCATCAATCACAGGTGGATGCGTAGTTCCTGCTAAGAGACTTCCAGCTCTCGGGTCATTTATAACCCACACTCCCTGTTGTCACTGTTGTGTAGTGCTGAACATACCTCCTCTCTCTTTGGAAGGTCAGGCTCTCTTCTGCTGCCAGCTCGCGAGTCTCGCATCCAAGCCACGGGTCATCTGTTGCTCTCATCAGTATCTTTTTAATGTTACGGTCTTTTTTCATTCTATTTCTGTCCGCTCTAGGGAAGCAAGCATTACAATGATGGGTTTAAAAATTCATGCAAGAGTGTTAAAACAAAGAAGGTAGAATATCTCATAGGAGCGTGATATGGTGCAAAAAAATCTAATTGCAATATAAAAAGCTTCCATAAAGAATGTGCTGATGGAGCCGCGCTTGTTTTTCTTGAGATGTTTTTATGAATATGTATTTGTCATTTTATTATGAAAATGTAAATTGTTGTAATATGTATGCACTTCTGTGGTTTGGCTGCTACCTTGGCCAGGTCTCTCTTGAAAAAGAGACTTTGAATCTCAATGGGACCTCCTGGTTAAATAAATAAAAAAATACAAAATAAAGCTATGACAATCTGCCAATCTGGTAAGATTGTTGAGTCGTGATCCAGTGCATTAATTTATGTTCTGCTTTTCACTGTCATTTTTACTGTAACAATGCCAGTGTTTATTAATACAAAAGGATTATGATGAACACCAGATTGGATGTACATTGAATTTATAGTTAAATGCTTTTATAAAGACACTGACAGCAACTCTTCTGCGTTGCTTATAAGAAATCCTCATTGAAATGCATTTTTTCTAGTAGATATGCTTTTACATTAGGGCTGTACAATATATAGCAAAATTATCGTTATCACAATTTCAGCCAAAAGGTCTATAATCTGAAAAAAATTACAATGTTTAAGTTATGTTTTAGTCTTTTCGGGAACGTTAAGTGTTGTGAGTAAATAACATTTTAGTCATGCTTGCCTTGTTTTAGTCTTAAAGTTTGGATTTAGAAACAATTTGAACTAGTAAATACAGGAAATGATTGGGATGATTTTCTCATGCATCCTTATTTTACCAAAACACAGAGTTAATTTAATCACCATAACATTTTAATGATAAAATGGAAAATACAGAAGTGTCAAGCATCATTTTTTTTCTGGTGTGGCGGTGTTTGATTGGGCAAAGTGCTCAGACATGGCCGCCAGTGCCCTGTAGCGATGAGAAATTGAATTCTTGACTTCTTTAGGCAGCTCAGCGTATCTGCAAATAGAAAAAACAGCAAATTAAACATTGGTCAACTCAGCTGTTTGCCGGCTGTACAGCATAAGAGATGTGCTGTACAATGAGGACCTCTTGTGGTTGTGGAAGGGACATTAAAAAAAGACTTAGCTTACGTTTGATCATATCCTACTGGCTGGAAACACGGGTCCCATCCAAAGTCTCTGGGGCCTCTGGGTTCAACAATATGTCCCTAAAATAAATAAAACAATTAGTAAACAAATTCAGAATGTATCATGAGGGAGGTCAACACTCACCTCTGTGATTCCCCTGAAGAGCTGAACGTCATCATCTTTTCCAGCACAGAACGCAAATGTGCACAGGGCCCAGGCAGACTTATCTTCAAATCCTGCTAGAAGCTTGTACAAACCTGTAAAATGACAATATTTGGGCTAATGTTTGCGTAGATATTTAGTTTTGATCTTTTATTTTATTTTATTTACCTTCTGGTTTAAGTTTATCTAGAAACCATTTTCTGAAAAAGATTTTTTTGTTTAAAGTTGTGATTGATAATTACTGTTATTTTTTTAAAGGTCCTATATTCTGATAAATTGATTTTTCAGAGTTTTTAACCATGTTCTAATGTTTCTACCTCAAACACATACATAAAGATGTGTTTTGTTTCATTCAGGCATGTTTGAGTCATTAATTATGTTGAGCTATAGTCCTGAGCTAAGTGATGTCACAAACAGGGGTAAAACACTCCTCCCTAGAAAATGCTCCAGCCTGCTCCTGCACTGTCAACAAATGCACCCAGAGAATCATTGCTGCTACCACCATATTGCAACAGCATATCTGATGTAGACTATACATGTTCGGCTGTGAGGGTGTCAAGGCTTTGTTTATATCCCAGAAGAAGTAAAAAATTGGTTGAAGTTTGTTTTTTTTACCCCAAAAACTGGCACAAATGGTTTGTTCCTGTCTAATCAGAGCATTTGCTATTCAGTCAAAAGTGGAAGCTCGACAAAACAGATAATTATTGTGTGTTTGATGTTGCAAAATGGTAACCTACATGTTTCCAAAATAGACTAATAGACTGTGAAATGTGTAAATATATAACATAGGACCTTCAAAAAGTGCTTATGATAGGATTATTAGACAGTACTACGAACATATAAGGACC
The DNA here is from genome assembly GCA_036025475.1 of Philypnodon macrostomus. Lineage (NCBI taxonomy): Eukaryota > Metazoa > Chordata > Actinopteri > Gobiiformes > Eleotridae > Philypnodon > Philypnodon macrostomus. The sequence continues at coordinate 27,183 of JAVQKC010100271.1, read as the reverse complement.
AGGCATTCCTCCCAGAGCCCTAAAGCACAGACAGGTGTCTTCCACTATAACAGGTCCGTCAATCTAAAATAAAAAATAAAAAAATTGAATCATTATTACAGTCAGCAGAATTTCTTTGTGGCATTTTTGTTACTATGCAGTACCTGTTGTGCTGCTGCCTTACACTTGTGTATAGAAATCTCATCTGGTTCTCCTTGGTATTCAGGCACTGGGTGTATTTTACATAAAGATATATAACTAATGTAAAAGTAATAGCATAAATATGGATGTATCTTCATACTTACAGTCAATCTTTTTAGAAATTAATTTGTAGGGAAACTTATCTCCGAGGATCTGGATAACCTTGAAGACGTAAACAGCAAAAGAAAAGGGATCAAAGCATAAAACAAGAATTATACACATTGAACAACATACGATTCAATGAGAGGAGATGCAATTGGTGACAAGAACAAACACGAACAATAACAAAAAGCTTATATGGATTTATATATATATATCCCCAAAAACTAGGTTTGATACTCGTTTTTAAGCGTTACCTCCTCGAGTTTCTTAGCATTTCCAGTCACGAAGACCACAGATCTTCCTGCAGACACGGCCATGCTGAAATCTGAAACACACCCGGAACACTTTAGGAGATGGACCAAAACTTCTCACTACGATTTACAAAAAATATTTGAGATGATTTTACGGAATTTAATGTAAGCAAATAAAACTATAACAACAAGTATTCGTAAATATTGTATGCATTATTTCTTATGCGTAAATGATAAAATAACATTGAAAGTGGGGCGGTCCGATTTGTCGCAATCCACCAATCAGTGAACGGTGCAGCCCGAAATGATGTCCGGGTATCACAACAAGCGTGAGGAGGCATGTGGGAAATGTGACAGTGCTCAGTCTGTGCTTGTGACAAAATATATGCAATAAATATAAACACAATGAGCCTGCTGCCCCGGACCGCGGGTGAGTTCAGCTCTGCGGAGTATTGGGAGAGGTTCTTCAAGAAGCGAGGAGAGAAGGCGTTTGAGTGGTACGGAGACTACAACAAACTGTGTGGAGTACTGCACAAATACATCAAACTACAAGACAAGGTAATGGAATGGTTTAATGAATATACCCAACAGACGAGTAGGCTTTATTAAGCAAGAGGGTGGTTTTCATTCACCACTAAATATAGGCCACACCAAACCAGATCCAAACAAACTCCAAATCACTGAGGGAAAATGGGTTAATGCAGAAAAATTAATTAGGTCTTAACCAGAACTGAACCAGGTCTAATCCCACATCTAAACCAGGTCTAATCCCAAATCTAAACTAGGTCTAATCAAGTACTAAACTGGGTCTAACACAAATTGAAATCAGAACTCAACCAGCTCCAACTGAATTTCAAGAGATTCACGAGTACCACCAGATAGAGCCGCCTATGGTACTCTGCACTTTTATTTCCAGATGAAGTATCCAGATGTCTAACCAAGGTCACCGATGTAAAATCAAAATGGGTCATTCTCTTAAAAGAAACTACTACAAATAAATACTTTTTGAACTAGCAGCGTTTTTCACATTTAACTTCATTCAATTTTTTTGTACAGTTATTATTATTTTTTTGTGTTTCTGTCTGCAGGTGCTGGTTGTGGGCTGTGGTAACTCTGAGTTGAGTGAGCAGATGTACGATGTTGGCTACAAACACCTGATCAATATAGACATCAGTGAGACGGTGATAAACCACATGAATCACCGGAACGCCGATCGCCGACCGGGACTGAGCTTCGATCAGGTGGACGCTACCAAAACACCATATGAGGACGGGAGCTATCAGGCTGTTTTAGACAAAGGGACCCTGGATGCCATGGCGTCAGAAGAAGAGGGAGCACTGGCCTTGAGTATGCTTACAGAGGTAAAATATATATAATAATAGGGGCTGCCCAAGATGTTGATATTCATTAACCAAGTTGAATATTGTGCTATTATAATGCAAGCTGCAGTTTCTTTTATTCTATATTTAAAGTTTCTTCAAAGTTCAAGCTTAAAGCGGTAGTCTGGAGGATTCCTAAAATAAGAAATGATTTAAATGTTTTATAAAAAATTCTGAACCAATTGTAGTTTTACTGTATTCCTTACAGCAACATCAAATCAAAGTTTGTGTGTGCCACCACCTCTGGTCCAAGTGGTAACCTACAAACTCTCTCTGATGTTGCTGTAGAGGCCAGAGGAGACACTAGTAAAATAATAATTTATGACAGAACCTACATTATCTCATAGAACAGGGTCAGATAGTGATTATATTAAAACAATTTCTTATTCTAGGACATTTTCAGATTAGAGCTACAAGGCCAAAGTCGGACTAAATATTAGTAAATATATTTATTAAGATATTGTTCAATAGACAAAACAGTGACACTGAACTGGAAACAGTCTAAATTTATGACAGATTAACGACCACATTCTTGCTATTTTATTTATTTTGTATTTTTTCATACAGATATTGCATTTCCTAATATTGATAATAGCCCTAAATATAATACATTAGCAAATTCTTATTACATATGTTTTCACAGAGATGTTTTTGTGTCTGCAGATGAGCCGTGTGCTAAGTGTTGGAGGCAGATACGTCTGTGTCACACTGGCCCAGGAGAGCGTCATTAAGTTGGCTGTGGAGCACTTTGTTGCACTGGGCTGGGCAGTCAGACTCCACTGTCTACAGAATGACCGTGAGAGCGAGGAGGACTCTTTTGCCTTGCCCGTATTCATTCTCATATGCACCAAGTTCCGACAGCCGATGCCCGTGCCTATTCTGGAGATGTGTCTGGGAGAGGATGGAGCTCCTAGTCGTTTTACACAGGTTTCAGAGTTATTATCGACTGTGAGGGAACATCAGGCCTATTCAGTTTTGAAGAAGAGGCTACGCACAGAAACGGATGCCAAGTCAAATGTCTCGCTCACTCTGTGCCATGTAAAGACAGGCCTTCCCCGATACACCCTTACAGTACAAGATGGTGCGCCTGGTGCTAAAGTGCCAAAAGCTAACCAGTTTGCTATATTCATTGGTGAGTATACGGGTGCGCGTTATGGTAAAAAGAAAATATCACGATTTTACTAAGCCAAGATCACAATTTTATCACAATTTTGGTCTTTGTCTTTGATTTAACTGCTATCAGTTTTCCCATATTTTTTAAATTAATATGAACACTGGCATTGTTACAGTAAAAATGACGATGAAGAGCAGAGCATAAATACTGTAGCCCAATGCAACAGTCTTCCCAGATTAGCAGATTTGTCACAAAACAATCTTTATATTGTACTCCAAGTACTTTTGACTTTATTTTGTGTGTTTTACTGACTGTTTTTTTTCCTCAGTACCCCAGGGCAGTGAGACAGCATGGCTTTATAGCTCATCTGAGGGGCAAAGACAGTTAGCAGCCAGCGCTAATTTCAGACGTCTTGTTATTGTGGCAATGCACCGAAATCAAGAATACACAGATATGCAGGCAGTCCAGAATGAGCTTTCACCCATGGTCATGGACTTGGCTCCCCCTGGTATTCCCCCCAACCACCAGGTAGATGCATTTAAATAAAATACATATACTACTCACAAAAAGGGATGTTTGACTTTCGGGTGGATCATGTGGCAGTGGATCAGTGGTAGAGTTTGAAGATGGTGGTTTGAATCCCACTCAGAACTCTGCCTACTGTTGTTGTGTCCTTGGGCAAGACACTTAACCCACATTGCCTTTGTATGAATGTGGTTATGTGATTGGTGTTTGGAGGTGGTTAGAACTTATTTGAGTATTTTGAAAAGCGCTATAAATATAAAACCAATGCATGTTTATTCTAGCCTGGTACACTAGCCCCGCCTACTTATTTTCAAAAGTGGGTCTGGTCCCTTGCTCAGAGCGGATCATTTCTCAACGATTTTGCAGATGGACCAATCACAAACCGTTTTCGTGCTGCAGTAGCATGTGTGTTGTTGTCCTTGTCATACACTGTACAAACCTTACTAACGTGACTTCATTGTTAACAACAGGCTGTGTACTGTATATGTGGCTTTTTAGCGTCACATCTGGCGTTTCTGATCAGTTTACTATACATTGGTAAACTCCACCCTTGAAATTGAACGCAAACAACTAGAAACCAGAAGTCAAATATCACTTAATGTGACCAGTATATATGAATTGTGTTGTTTTATATGATTTTATTAAGATAAAGCTAAAGACTTTTCAACAATTCTGTTCCCGTGAAGGTGCCATTTTTGTCAGCCACCGGTGACTTAGGTTGGCGTGAGGTGGTCAGCACCGGTGTCAGTGAGCTGAGTGGGGAATACTGTGTAGAGAACGTTAGAGGAGAAGACAATGAGCTGTATCGAAGACTAGTGTTTCTTTCTAATACGGCCCTCATCCAATCAGAGAGCCGTCTGGTCTCAGCAACTACAGGTCAGTTGTGTTCTGCAATGTACATCTTTAGTAGTATAGAAGTTTATTTATAAATGATTTATCTTACTGCAGCAGGCCACAAGAAAAAGAGCAAAAAGAAAGTCAAGTCAGCAATACCCTCCTCTTCTCTGTCGGTGGACTCTGGCTTTCTCTGCTGTGAACATCATAAACTAATGGTCGCTGGTCTTTCCATGATTAGCATTGATTCACCACAGAAAAGGGGTATGAAAACATTCTGTAACACTTACACTTCAGAAATAAGGAATATCTAGATTAGTTAAAATTACTTGAATTCAGAATATTAAATCTAATTTGGATTTGTTTACTTACAATGTCTACATATTTGACTTGTTTCAATGTAATTCTGACTGGTTTAAACACTGCCTGGCCAAAAAAAAAGTCCAGACACTGCATGGATTTAGCTTTGATGATAGCACACAGTCACTGTGGCATTGTTTTGATAAGCTTCTTCAATGTCACAAGATTTTTTTTTTTTCCAATTTTTCACCAATACCTTGTATTGGTGATGGGATAGTTGGACCACTGCACAAAACCTTCTCCAACACATCCCAAATATTCTCAATGGGGTTAAGGTCTGGACTCTGTGGTGGTAGATCTATGTGTGAAAGTGATGTCCCATGCTCCCTGAACCACTCTTTCACAATTTGAGCCTGATGAATCCTGGCATTGTCATCTTGGAATATGCTCGTGCTATTAGGGAAGAAAGAAAATCTATTTATTAAATAACCTGGTCATTATATCGGCGATATTATCGATCGGTTTCAAGTTTTACACATAGGTATATATATTGGATTGGACTGGATTTTAATTTGAATTGATTGATATTAGAGATTAATATTTTTCTACTTTTCTAGACAGTTACATATCATGAAGACGCTGTACTGGATTGAGGATGGTACTTCTATGATTAATGAAAATTAAATAATTAACTAATTAATGCCCTGGAGCACTTTAATTGAGCCAATAATCCTGCTGAACATAAACAAAGTCGCATGAATTTTGTCACATTGATCCGGGCAATTGTATACTTAATGTACATAGGCACATTACAGAGGTCAAATAAAGAATGCTTCAATAGCGCCCCCATGTTTATGACCCCTATGGGACCCTGGAGAGCAAGAAACTTGGTACAGTGATTCTCCACAGTGTACCCAACATAAAATATTATTATGACCCCACCCTACAACAAACAGGAAGTTTTGGATTGAAATTGGGAGGTCAGGTCTATTTGACAGCCTCTAACGTGCACATACTTTGCCCGATTAGGGTCAAACCTGAAATGTCTAATTACCCCCGAGCCCTAAACACATCTGACCAATATGATGGTAGTTATCTCTATAGCACCTGATTAAAAACCCCAATGTCTGATTAAGGAGTCCGTTGGTGCCATAGCAGTTGTGGCAGACGTATGGGGACGCTTTGCCAATATACACCTTGCTGTCGGGTACGAAAGTGTGGGCCTAGTTCAGTGTATTTAGGTAGTCAGCTGACCTCATTCTTTGGGCACATATGGCTGCTGAACCTACTACAGGAGGCTCTTAACTAGTTGCTTAGTTAAATCTAGGTAGTGACTTTTTTTTAGCAGTGGCTTAAGAAAACTTGAAATATTCAGCTGGTGGATCTTTTAGCTTGAAAGAAGAAAACAATATTTAAAACAGAAGTACACTGAAACAAATAATCGAGCCTAATAAATACACAAATCAACAAACCTCAAATCAAGATTAATATTCTGAAATCAAGTTGTAGCTAAAATGTAGATATTGTAGATTTTTTGCCTTTACCAGTGTCGTCTTTATTCACTTGCTCTCTAGGTGATCCGATGTCAGTGCTTCTGGTAGGCCTTGGTGGCGGGGGCCTGCCTCAGTTCCTCCGAGACTTTGTCCCCGGTGTGACTGTGGAAGTCGTTGAGTTAGACCCTGGCGTGTTGGACGTAGCAAAGGAATGGTTTGGATTCAGGCCAGACGACCGCTTGACTGTAACTATTGCAGACGGCCTTGAACGCATTGTTGCTTATGTAAAGGAAGGTGAGTAAGGCAACGGAATTCAGTTGAAATAAAGCTGCACTGCCTGATTTCATGAAACTGTGCAAAAAAGAAAAGTCCACTGTCTCACACATAAAGCACGCACTGCCTTGTACACATTCACAAACCATATATAACAAAGACACTGGTACACGGAGTAAGATCTATATTCAGTTGATGGACAGCGCTGGGATATGTACTGGTCTGGAATCTAGAAGTCCTCATTTTAATGCTCCTCAGACTCTTGTGAGAAGGCAGAGGGATAAAGGGTTTGCATGGTGGGACTGGTCAGTTAGAATCTTGATTTTAATACTTTGAATAATATAAGGTAGAAGTAAAACATCAGCCCCATCACAATATTCATAGATTCTAGTTCCCTAATAGATATATGTATCGACCAATCAGAGCGCTCCTGTCCTGTGGAAGCATGTGATTGGTTAAACAGTTGTGTTCGTTGCTCTAAAAAAAGAGTATTTGAGCTGCGTGTTTTTTTGCTCAATTACAAGGAAGAAATATACAACAACAACATAATAATATAATAATGGATCGTGGTAACTGTGTTGCTGTTTTACAGGACGTTTGTTTGATGCCGTCATGTTTGATGTGGACAGTAAGGATAATACAGTTGGTATGAGCTGCCCCCCGGCTTCATTTGTAGAGGTCCCGATTCTGGAAAAAGTCTGCAGCCTACTGACTCCAAGAGGTACAGAATTGGAATAATAAAGGAAATATATGTGAACATTCGGGCTGCTTTCTCTGAGAAAATGATTCAAATAATGATAATATTGTGACATTTTAGTTATTATTATTTTGCAAGTTCAATTAAGGTGTAGTCTGTAAGAAAAAATAAATAAAAAATGCTTTACTTGACCCTGTGCTATAAGTAGTAACTGCCATACTTAATATTTTTACTTTACTCCCGCCGCTGGCCTCTACAGCAACATCAAATCAAAGCTTGTGTGGTACCACTTTGACCAATAGTAGTTGAGTTTTACTTTAGTCCCTCCCCTGGCCTCTACACCTACACCAGGAAAATTTTAACAATGTAAATCACACTGAAAACATGGCGTTAATGTAATATATTTAGATTTTTACATTTCTTTCAATCATTGTCTAAAATAAACTATATTTACAAATGTGTATTAAATTGGTCCTTTTTCTCTTTTTACAGGCGTATTTATTCTGAATCTTGTGTGCCGAGACCCAGTTTTGAAGAAGAGCTTGCTGGAGCGCTTGAGAGGCATATTTCCTGTCATTATTTCGGGAGATGTTGAGGGTGAAGTTAATCAAGTCCTGCTCTGTTCTAAAGGAGAAAATAAGACCGTTGACACCCAAATCCTACAGTCTCTTAACCAAGCCGGCAAAAATCTGCAGATCACATTGGGCCATGACAAATCTGGCAGCCATCGACATCCACAAATAGACATTGCTGAATTGATAAAAGAGATGACGGTAGTATGATTGTGTCTGTGATGGAGTTGAATTAAATCTAGAAAGAGTTTGGGATATTTGACTTTCAGGTGAAATTACAGAATGTTCCTAAAATGCACCCACTTTGACTTAAAGGTGTAAGTGTTTAATGTATACTGTCCATTACAGTACTATCAGTTAGGCACACTGAAAAAATAATCAACTATCAACCAATAGTAGACCTTGAGGGTAAGTCTATTATTGGTTGACTGAGGTAGCTCCAACTGTTATTGGTTTAGCCTGCTGCATAAATAAGGAAGTGCTCTGTTGTGCAAACTAGCTCTGGTGCAAACTAGTCGTACAATGACTGAGAAAGAAAATATCTGCAAAAGAAATACTGTTTTCAAAGCCTGAATAAGAGAAAAGAGAGTAAGGAGAAAAGAATAAATAATTTTTGTATTTGCTTTAGGGGTCGCAGAATGAGTGTTGTTGCAATGTCAGCAAACGCAGTCTCCCTATAGCAACAATCTAAACATCTTTAATTTGCCATAGATTTACATGGTTAAAATATGTTTTCTTTTAGAGCGTTTATGTGTTCTGACTAACTACCTACTATATTCAAAAGTATATTTTTAATCACAGTTTCTTGTTTAGTCTCAAGTTTTGATTTTGAAGCAATTTTATTAAAAAATGCACCGATCCGGCTTTTCCAGTCCCAATACTGATCCCAATATTCGGTCTTTGTGGATCGATACTTATAATAAGACTACCCGATACTAATGCAAAAACTAAAGGCATAGACATTTCTTTCCTAACATTGTATTATCTGAAATAATAAACCTAAGATATAATATAATTAAAAAGCATTCAGAGAGTACAGACCTCCGCCAAGGCAGCTGGTTTCAACCACGGATCACTCCCAAAATGTAATTGTTGTGTAATTTTTTTATCTTCCCTGAAAATTATATCCAGATCGGTGCAGTACTTTTTGAGTAAAGTTGCAAAAAAATAATAACCCTGGATCCAAACTGTGATCTGGATCACTCCCAAAATCAAATCAATTGTTCCTTGTGTAATTTCTGACCCTCCCTGAAACTTTCATGCAAATCTGTTAAGTAGGTTTTGCAACTAAGATCAGCTGACCCTAAAAACGTTTGGATTTTTTAAGTTACAATGTGATTTAATTAAATTTGCCACATTATTTATCCATTCATAATTAGGATGCTGTATAAATTATATCGGCTCCAATATCAGATTTTTGGCTTATTATCAAATATATATAATGTTTTTCCTTATATCATGCTGCCTTCATTTAGTTTCTCTTAAATAGAGCCCTACATAGATCCCTACATAGTGCGTATTCCTCGTGGCCTAAGAATACTTCAGTGTTATTTACAGTAGATGAATCGTACGCACTAGTTTCAGTTGCAGTGTTAATGGTGCTGCAGTCTAGCCCTACCCTTACTAGATATCTGTCATTTTAAATAACCTTCAGTAAGACAGGAGGGACCGCTTGCACGTGTAATACTAAAAACATCTGCAATTGGGCAACTACTTTGTCCGTCTTCAGGAAGGGAAAGGGGAGTTGCCCATGTAATACCACGAAATGTACCCCTGTTAGAAATTGTCCCCCTAAATGCACATGAGATTTTAAGGCTGATTTCTCCCATGGACTGGGTTCGATTAATGTTGTTAACTTTGATATATTGTTGTATTGTAATTTCTGGTTGTCATTGTTAGTCTGATATGCTGTCCATATTCATAGCCGATAATAAAAACGCAGACTACCTACGATATTCTCTTGAAAACGTGTGGAGAATTCAGGCCAAAACAAGACCAAAACTAGGGCTGTATTAGGACAAAAGTAGGTATAAACCAGGTCTAAACCAAGACAGAGCTAAGGAAAAAAAGCCAGAGCGTGAGGGAAACTACCTAGGTTTGTATTGTATGATATTCTCTAAGAACGTGTGGAGAACTCAAACTAAAAATCCAAAGGGGAATTTCTGACGGGAGAACACTTTGCGGCATAACACCCATCCTGTCTGGGAATTGTATACACGCATGCGCACCCAAATTTATTCCGTTAGCTGTCAATGTTCACTTTCTTTCACTTTTGTTCATGGACAAATTTGATAACAGGGAAGCCGAAATGCCTTCAAAATATGTTGTCTTAAGAGGACTCTTCTCACTTTGGATGTAGTGGAAAAAAAATCTCTACTGCTGCGAGCTTGTGGACTTTTCCTTGGCGAATTTGAAGAAAACAGCGCACAGATTGACACACTTTTGGAGACTTTTACGTATTTACGACGCCTTTTGAGCTTAAAAGTTGGCACCACGATGACTTGCAAAGAAATTACGCAGAGTTTGTGCTAAGTAGGTCATATAGTTGTGGAATTTGAGTATGTTGACTAAGGTGAGGGACTTTGGAGGTGTCGTGTAGGGGCACATACCGCCCCAGGTAGACCGCCCGCCTTGTCGTGGTGATGGGTAACCGGGGCATGGAGGAGCTCATCCCGCTGGTCAACCGCCTCCAACACGCTCTGAGCAGCGTGGACAGCGCCGGGCAGGAGTACAGCCTTCACCTGCCTCAGATAGCCGTAGTGGGAGCACAGAGTGCGGGGAAAAGCTCGGTGCTGGAGAACTTTGTTGGCAGGTAAGATAACGACAAACAAAACAATACAGTGATGAATAAATCAATGCCCAATCCACGATACAGCCCTGTAAACAAGTTATACACTTTAGTTTAGTCCTGGTTTAATTCCGTTCTAGACCTTGTTTTGTCTTAGTTAGGAGCTGATTTAGACCCCAATGGTCCCCTCCATCTAGTGGGCCCCAGTTCATTTGTATTGGATGCACTACCTGATGTAATGCCCATGACACACCTCACAATACAATACAATACAATACAATACAATACAATACATGAGATATAACATGGCTATACAAAATGTAGGTTTGTGTCTTGATTTTCAACCAGTGTGCTGTGAGTGATTGTCAGGTGTGTCTTGAGAAATTATCACATTTTTTATTGTTTCAGGTAGGTCATGAGTATCTTAGCGAGTCTAACGGTTCTTCCGATCCAAAGCATTTCATTGCATTTTCTGACCCTGTGTTGAATGTGCATATGACAAATAAACTGAAACCTGAAACCTAGGTCAAAATAATTATCTTCCATTTCAGTCGGTGAATTAGTGACGTGAACATACATTTATATTTTTTCTTCCTAAATATTTAAATCCAATGATTTAAAATAAATATAATTCAATTATAAAAGCTCTTCAATAATGAAACAAAACTGAACTGTGGCTAGTGAAAATGTTAAATTGCTATTAACTTTTGGGGAATAGACCCTTTAAAATGTTTGTCATATTGAATGTTCAAAATTCTGGAATGGTGGCGACTGGAGCAAAAGTGTGTTCACTTTATAAAAAAGTAGTGTTTGTGGTGAGGGACAGAATAATTCTAAGCATACAATGAAAAAATTTTTCATCAACATTTCTGTAAGGACTTGTCAAGTAAAACCTAAAAATCAGGAATTTCACCACCAGCCTCCAATGTGTACATAATAAACATAAATAAACATACAATGTGAGGCTCTGACATCACCTACATGTTGTCAAAACCATCTTAATTTGCCATATTTTGTAATCAATTCTAATTTCTCCATTGAAAATGTATTATGGTCTTGCCTCCAGTTGCTTCCATTCCGGTATTTAGAACTTTCTGTTTACACACGTTGAAAGGGTCTATAGTCGCCACAGTGGCCAGTGAGCTAAGAAGTTAATGTCAAGCCCCGAACATGCTAATAATCTCAAGTATAAACTGCCAGTCGTGTCCGTGTCTATTTGACAGTGCCCAGAGACCCACAGCTAATCTCAAAAACCTGCTGACAGCCGCCTCTGTAAACTGAAATGTTGTCAAGGTCGTTCAGTCGCAGAGAATCACCTGCTGTGTGTATACACATTATAACTTTTACTTACTGGGTGTAGAAGTCATTGTATTGTTAGGTTCAAATGTAATAGGAAGGGCTTGACACTAGCACTAACCTGCTAGCCAAATGCAGGTAGATTTTAATTGTGGCTAGTAACAGACTCGCTATCACTAGTCACTTTGTCCAGTTGGATTGTACGGCATATTGTACATTTTGACACACAGTTGTGATTGAAAATGTCTAAGTAGAATCTGCGTACAGTACCCCATAATGAGAAGAAATTATTAGCCATTAAAAGTCTCACTTAAAAGCTATAAAACACAAAACTATAAAGCCTACTCTTTGTATGTTGTGACTGGTAAATCCTAGCTGGCTAGTAGCTTTGAAGAATACTAGCCAGTGAGCCAAAAAGGTATTGTCAAGCCCTGCCTTAAAGTGTTTCCAGGAATGCTTATCATTGATGCAGAAGTTTCCCAGCCTTCTGTTCAAAACTGAGACAGTGGAGCTCTGTTCTTTGTAGACTACAGCTATCTCTGATAAGAATGGGCTTAAGGCGAAGGTTATTATTGCTTGATTATTTTTAACATTCAGAAAGGCTTTTTCTTGTGTAGTTTATTACCGAGTGTAGGAAGAATATGCCAGTGCCAGCAGGATGCGTTTGAAAAACCTTTTTTTTACACTTAAAGGTGTAGTCCGTACGTTTCTTAAAATAAGAAAAACATTAAAAATGCTTAAAAGAGAACCATGTTCTATGATATAAAGTAAGGTTGTCTGTAGTTTGTAGAGGCAAGAGGAGGGACTAAAGTAAAACACTATTATTATAACTACTATTGGTCAGTGGAAACCCAGTAAACCCTGATCTAATGTTGTAACAGCCAGGGGATGGGACTAAAGTAAAATAATAATTATGACAGAATACCTTCTTTACATCATATAACAGTGTCAGATAAAGCATTTTTAGGTTATTTTTTAATTTTAGGAAACGTATAGACTGAACCTTTACATAAAGTATTTCTCTAAAGGTCATTTGATCTCTTAATGAGATTATATCTAGAGTGAACCATGTATTTTTGTTACAGAGACTTCCTTCCAAGGGGATCAGGAATTGTCACTCGGAGACCATTAGTTTTACAGCTTCTAAACTCTGAATCAGGTTTGTGTAGCTCTGTGAATACCTCCACAAGGAAGCAGCCACCAGAGGGCAGCCTATTACTCATGCAAAACATGATTCTTCTTTGATGCCTTTTCATGTAACCTGCATCTTATTCAACGAACTTCAAGGGTGGGCGATATGGTAAAAATGGTATATTTCAATAGGCCAAATTCACCATTTTGATTTTATCACAAAATTTAGGTGACTTTGTATTTTTGGTCTTACACAGAAGAATACTGGTATATGTATCTTTATAAAATCTTTTTAACTACAAATACAATGTACATCCAATCCAATGTTCACCCTAATACTATTATTTTCCCTTTTTTATTAATTTGAATTGTTACAGTAAAAATGACGCTGAAGAGCAGCACCTGAATGAATGCACTGCAGCACGATTCTTCCCAGATTAGCCGATGATCATAACTTAATATCGCCTATAAACTAAGTGGCCCTAAAAAGATCATTATGCCTTACAGAAAGTAAAACAATTTGTTCATATAATCCATATTTGCTATTTGTAGAGTATGGAGAATTTCTACACTGTAAAGGGAAGAAATTTACCGACTTTGATGAGATCCGAGGAGAGATTGAAGCTGAGACAGAGAGACTTATTGGGACCAACAAGGGTATTTCTCCTGTCCCTATCCATCTACAGATTCACTCACCACATGGTATGACACCACTGAAGTCTGTAGTCTTATTAAAGCGGCACTACCTGATTTTTCTTTTACTTGTATTTTAGCAAAAATAAGGATTCAGTCAATAGTAGAAGTAGAAGTAATCTGAGAATTCTTTAAGACCCTCTGTGGGCTGTATTATTTGTTTTTTTTTTTGTTTTAGAGCCAGGATAAATTTTTTTAACCAATCGCTAGCTTTCACAGGATGGGAGTGCTCTGATTGGTCGATACATCCTTTATTTAAGAACTAGAATCTTATCATGTGAGGGAGCTGGTGTTTTATTTTCACAATATTTTTTGGGGGGTTAAAAATCAAAGATCAAACCGCTGCTCGTTTGTGTGAGAAGGTGATAGAGGGAAGGGAGTCATTAATTTTTTTTTCTCAAACTCAGGTAGTGCAGCTTTAACATTTGTTGTAGTTGCTTTTGCATTGTGTTTTCTTACCTACACACGTGTTGTTGCAGTGCTTGATTTAACCCTGGTGGATCTACCTGGTATCACAAAAGTGCCTGTGGGTGACCAGCCCACGGACATCGAATACCAAGTACGAGACATGATCATGCAATACATTTGTAAGGACAACTGTCTCATCCTGGCTGTTACCCCGGCCAATATGGACCTGGCCAACTCTGATGCACTTAAACTGGCCAAAGATGTGGACCCGCAGGGTAAGACAACGACATATTTCATTTAGTAATGTAATAAGGTGACGTATGTATGTCTAAAATTAAATAAAGTAAAAAACCAAAGAAGATTCTTAAAATCTGATCCTGTTCTATGATGTAAAGTAGGTTGTCTGTAGAGGCCAGAGGAGGGACTAAGTAAAACTCGGATTACTCTAAAATACCTTGCAAAAACCACATAAGTGTAGCTCTCTGCTCTTCAGAGCTCTACACATCGAGCTGGGACTGCTCCCGTAGAAAACGGCTGGACTGGAGGGACTCTGATATGATTTAGCCAAACAAGGAACTGTTAAATTAGTAAATACATTTTTAATGTTTTTGTAAAAATATAGCAGCACACATTAAGTTTTTCAGCATCCCCATGTTGCTAATGAGTTGCCCGCCTACTCACGGCAATAGTACCACATGATTAGGCAGATCAAAGCGAGCAGTACAAAATGGATTTTCGTGGGGTTCGAAAACTACAAATCTCGCGAGAATCCATCTTGGTTAAAGATTACCTAGTTTACGTCACAGAACAGGGTCCAATAAAGCATTTTTATTTTAGGAACTTCACGCACATAAATTGAGATTGTGTTTGTCTTTGATTGTGTCCATGTGATTCATTTATTTTATTTTTTTACTAGGTCAGCGGACAATAGGAGTAATCACTAAGTTAGACCTCATGGATAAAGGAACTGATGCACGGGAAATCCTAGAGAACAGGCTGCTTCCTTTACGCAGAGGTGGGCAAAGGCTGTTTGTGTACAATATCCCTTTTACTCTTGTTAATTAATTATGAAAATAAAGACAGTTCTTATGGTTACCTTTCTGCACATGTTTTGCATATATATATATATATATATATATATATATATATAATGGCTGTTATTGCAATATCAACAAACACAATTTCTGCACATTTTAAAATCTAAATATTTTTCCATGGTCCTTAATCTGACAGATATACAGTTTAATAATTACATTTTGTATTCAATGTCAACATTTTAGTCA
Organism: Philypnodon macrostomus; assembly: GCA_036025475.1. Classification (NCBI taxonomy): domain Eukaryota; kingdom Metazoa; phylum Chordata; class Actinopteri; order Gobiiformes; family Eleotridae; genus Philypnodon; species Philypnodon macrostomus. The sequence continues at coordinate 11,864 of JAVQKC010100271.1, read as the reverse complement.
TGACGTTCTTTTAGTCCTAATTATTTCTTTGTTTTAGTCCTCATTTCGTCTTAAGTTTTGAGTTTTTGAAGCAGTTTTAACCAGTAAATAAAAGACCTATATCTGCTTCATCGAACTTGCATTAAAAATATCAACAGCACAATGATTATCGAATTTTATTGTTGGGCAGCCCTAGTGAACTCAACAGCCAGTTTACACGGTCCCTTGTATAAGCATAGTAAAGTCCCACCAGGTGTTTCTTCACAGTGCAAATGCATTAGCCATGGAACCCCACTGAAATAACTTTGAGTTGAAGACAAGGACTGAAACATGAGACTCTGTATGCGGACTAGGGCTACACACATATCACTGTATTAAATTTGAGATCAAGATACTTCCCAGTGGCCCTCAAATTGTTCACACCAAGTACCAGAAAATATTTTACCTTAAAAGTACCATTATAGGCTGACTTAAATGTAGCCTGACCAGCCGCGACTAACTCTTTACCTATTCTGTACAAAGATGTTAGTCTGGTCTCTCGTTGATTGCATTCAATTTCCAGTTCATTTATGTATTGTAAACCGATCAGAAACACCAGACAAATTCAACCCCTCTACTAGAGCAGGACAAAAGCACTGTCTCTGCATGAACTGTAAAAGATCCCAAAGTAACTGTAGCAAGTGCCAAGGTGCCCCCAATGGTCCCCGTACCACAGTTTGAGAAACACTGTTTTATCCATATACTCTTTCACATCCGCATTGTATATCTAAAGCTGCAGTGGTCAAATGTAGGGCTGCATAATATGGGAAAGACAGAAATAGCTCTAGTTAAAATTGCTTCAAAACTTAAAATCAAACAAGAATGAAATACTAAGGAGATTAAAAACCCCAGATACTGCCATATCAATCATTTTGTGATACAGGCCTAATTAGATGCGTTTTGGCTGTCAGAAAAACACAATCCAAAACTACAGTCCTCATTGTTCATGTTCTACATTGTCTCTTACGCCAGGCACGTCTTTATTTCCTGTTTGGGTTCTTCCTTCCCAGGTTATGTCGGGGTGGTGAACCGCAGTCAAAAGGACATCGATGGGAAAAAGGATATTAAGGCGGCTCTCGCTGCAGAGAAAAACTTTTTCCGCTCTCATCCGGCCTACAGTCACATGGCCTCAAGAATGGGCACGCCGTATTTGCAAAAAATGCTCAATCAGGTTTCTAACTCATGTAGACTCTATATCTGTACAGTAATGTCACCATTTTGTTGTTACACACTGCAAAAAAGAAATATCTAGATTAGTTAAAATTACTTGAATTTAGAACACTAATCTTGATTGGTTTACATTTATCTATTTATTAGATTTATATGATTTAGTGTAATTCTGAGTTTAGGACACTTTTCAGTTTATCTTGGATACATTTAGGTTACCATTTTGCAACATCAAACACACTGTTTTATGGAGCGCTCACTTGGACTCCATAGAAAACGCAGACATCTGTCTCTTTAAGACAGGAACAAACCATTTGTACCGGTTTTTGGGAGTTTCCATAAAAAAATTAAACTTCTACCACTTTTTACTTTTTCTGGGATATAAACAAAGCCTTGACACCGTCACAGCTGAACACACATATCCAGTGTGAATGGTTTGCCCCAATTTGTGACATCACTTATAGTTCATCAGAATTGAATTCAGCTCTTGGAGAGGACTATAATCAACATAAAGACTCAAACATGCCTGAATGAAACTAAACACATCTCTGTGTATGTGTTTGAGGTAGAACCAATTTTTTTTTTAAAATTTTTTACAGCAACTAACAAATCATATCCGGGAGACACTACCAGCTTTTCGTGGTCATTTGCACGGCCAGCTTTTAGCCTTGAACAGAGAGGCTGAGGAGTACATGAAGTATGGCCCTGATGACCACACACGTAGGACCAAGACACTACTCAAGTCAGTCAGTGTTTCTCTCTGTATTCATTAAAATGTCTTTTAAATAATTACATTTTAAATATTACTTTCTACAGGTTAGTTCAACGCCTGGCCGTTGACTTTGAGAAGCTGATCGAGGGTTGTGGGGATAAAGTAGACACCGTTAACCTGTCGGGAGGTGCCAAGATTAACCGAATCTTCCATGAGCGGTTTCCACGTGAACTGGTCAAGGTGTGCAATTTTTATTTTGAGAGCTAAAAATTTTAAGGGCTTAAGTGAGATTTTGATTGTTGGCTGGACCAAAGAAAAGAATGGAACGGGGTTTGATTCTTGTGTTTACCTGTGCGCACCTCTGTATAAGTGCTTGTTACTGTCTATTGGGTGGAGAATGTTTTCAGTGTTGAAAACTGTTTGTGAAGTACAGCAGCACAAAGAGCCCATACCTTTCTCTCCCGGGCGTCTCACCACTTACCCCGGTCTTGAGTGTGACAGAGAAGTGATGCAGAGTGCACAGGCTCCAGGCTCCGAGCTGCTTCAATCACAATAGCCTATTTAGCTCTTTTACAGTTAAAATGTGTCAATGCTGTCCTTATATTTGTTACATATTTTAGTTTTTCTGCAGTAACTTGATTCAGATCTAAGCCCCCCCGCCTCTTCCAGCGCTCAGACAGCAGTAAGCATTAGGTGAATGTGAAAATGTATACTGGATTTTCCACGGATTTGTTGTGAAGCCAGCAGATTTGAGGATGGCCTCAGGACAGTCTTTATTAGTCAAGTGGATGAAAAATAAACTCTTGTAACTGGTTGGGCCTCTGACAGAAGTGGGTTGGCTCAGCCCACCCATGGTGCCACCTATGGTCTGAATATTCTAGTTTTCAGAACTCTGTTTTAAATTTTTTGTCTGATCAAATTGTTTGCAAGTTGGCAGAATGTTACTAGCGCCCTAGAGTGTCAGCAACATACATTCCTCTTTGACACGTTCTGATGTTGTGCCTCTATGTAGTTAGAGTGTGATGAGAGAGACCTTCGTCGGGAGATCACCTATGCAATCAGAAATATCCACGGTGTTCGCACAGGCCTCTTCACCCCTGACCTGGCGTTTCAGGCCATAGTGAAGAAACAGATCTCCAGGCTGAATGAACCCTGTATGAAGCTTGTGGATATGGTCAGCCAAGAACTCATCTCCACAGTCCACCAGTGCATCAATAAGGTAACAATGTGCATTTAGGACCCTTATTGTGTTCGTAAAGATCATGTAGAGTGGGACACAAAAAAGCAGACTGTAATCATTTTTGTATTCATTATGAAGAAATTAGCATTAATCTGATTTATGTACCTTGTATATAATGACAAATAAAACACTTTACATTTACATTATTAGCTCCAAATATTACAAAATCAGAATAAACAAGCTGGTTTTGGCAACTTACAACATATCAGCCACATGAAACTGTACATGAATATACCAATGCCCAGACCAGACATTACATTTTAATAAAATAATTGAGCTGAAGGCTTAATTAGATATATATTTTAGGTTTTACTGCAAGTATTTACAGAAATGTAGACAACCACAGTAGTTTGTCAGTGTATGCTCAGGTCTGATCATTAATAACTTAACTTTAGATAATGTAACTGATTATCAGATCCCAAAGCTAATATTTCAGAAATTTTTTAACGAAATACTATTAGTTTGCCATGTAAAATGTCATATTTAATGTTTTTTAGTTTGCTCCCCTATTAAAATAAATAGTAAAACATTTTATGCCATGTTGCATCTTTTATTTGACAGGACAGTAGAATGAAGGGAGAAGAGCTCAAACTGTCGTGAGCCGGATTCAAACTCAAGACTTCCAAACTTAAGATTCTGCTTCTGTTTTGTCTATAGCTAGCATCCTTTCCCAAACTGCATGAGGAGACTGCGAAAATGGTGAATACAGAAATACGGGAGCAAGAGAGTAAATGCAGAGACCAGGTTAGCATCTTCAAAATCACTTGTTTCATAGTGTGGTTTTTGACGTTGTTATTTCTATTCAGGTGTTGTTGCTCATTGAACTACAACTTGCCTACATCAACACCAAACATGAAGATTTTATTGGCTTTACAAGGTGAGTGACTGCACCTTACAATCCAATTTAACAAAGCCTAGATAATCTAATATAAAAAAACTTCTTCTATCCTAGTGCTCAGCAGATTATCAACCAAAGCAATAACAAGTTTTCTGCAAATGTATTAGGAAACCAGGTAAGATCGGCAGTAACGAGGTGGGTAGAGTAGCCAAAAATGACTGTTGCATCAAAATATTATTACTCAAGTCTATAACTAAGTAGAGAGTAGTCAAAGTAAAAGCGATACATACACGTTCAATAAATATAAAATGATGTACAATTTTTAGAGATTTCCATAAACCGTAAGCAGCTTTTTTACTACATGAAGCAATACCTATGGGTAAAAGTATCAGTTATGTACCGGGCCAAATTAACAATGAAGAGTACTTCAAAATCATATTCAAATGAAGTAAAAAGTATGGTGCGGTAAAACCACTCTGAGAAGTACAGTTGAATAAAAAGTTACTAGTATATGTATGGCCATGTTTTTTATGCATGCAGTTGGATTGGTTGACTGCTGTCCTAATGAAGTTATAGATACAGTCGGCAACAGTGGGAACCATGAAAACACCCGCAATACGGTCACTTCCGGTCACTCCATGGGGGTAAACTTACTATTCATTACAATGGAGAAGAGCTGCTGAATTGTCTTTTATTCATCGGCTGAAAATACAAACTTAATGATGAAATGAAAGACCCGCACCTAAAAAGGCCAACAAAGTGGTCCAGCGATCCGAATGAGTGTGTTAAATACATAAATTTGCAATCGTAATATAATGGTGAGAGAAAGTTTGTTTTCCCCCACGCCAGAGACCACGCCCCCCCAAATCTGACGTTCTACCGACTGTATCTATAGCCAGGTTGACATTAGCATCTGTAATATATTATTTACCTAAAAAAGTGGCAGCCATTTTGTGTTTGGAGCGCTTGTTTTGGATGATCAGATGAACTAAGAATGTAAGAATTGTAATTCCTCCCTCTGTCTCCGGCCTCCCTCCAGGGTGTGACCCCTCTCTCCAGTCTAATAGTAGGACAACAATCTTCTTTAAGACTACTGACTATCTTCCACTTCTTCTGGACATGTCTTTGCACAAGAGTCAAGCTAAAGGGCTGTGGGTGGACCTGCTAATAATTACAACACTGGCTTTTGCCGACTGGCTGTAGCTTCATATTCTCTTTCTGCACTGATGCACCTAATACTATTGTAGTATCAAATTACATCTTTTGCTTTCTATTTGCCAACATTTCATACTTATTTCAAAAGGATGTTCTTGTTTGCAGGATTTATTATTATTATCATCATTATTATTATTTTTCTTTAACCAAAATAACAAACTATATGAATTTTCCTCCCTTTAAGTAAAGTGTTAGCTGCTCTATCGTCTATGCTTTTTATACAATAATTATTTAACAGTTTATTGTTAGGGTGACCAGATGTCCCACTTTGCATTGAATTCCACAACATATTCAGCTCAAATCCAGCATCCAACAAATGGAGGCTGCGTCCCACATTTTCACTCATAGCATGGCAAACATTTAAATAATATTTTTTACTCCCCATGTTCATGAAACTGTACAATCAAATTTGACTCTGAGCAAGCAACAGGCTACTTCTGATGTTGATAAAAAAACAATTAGACATGCTGAGTGACAATATTTATTTATAGGTTAGAAATGAGTCCCACGTTGTCCCGCTTTCTCTCACATAAACAGGCTTCATGTCCGCTAAGATCTGGTCACCCTAATTGTTTAATCTAGCTCAGTTTTTATCCCACCTCTCTTGTTTTCACTATTATTTGGCTGATTTTGACATTTGAATTGACTGAATCCCTTTGACTCCTGTTAGGTCATACGCAAGGGTTGGCTGACGATCAACAACATCGGCATCATGAAAGGTGGTGCCCGGGAGTACTGGTTCATCCTCTCTGCGGAGAGCCTGTCCTGGTTCAAGGATGATGAGGTAAGGCATTCACATTCACTCAGCAGTGGCTCACTGGTAGAGCGGTCGTCCTATAACAGCAAAGATTGGCACTCCAACCTGTGCATACTGACGTTGTGTCCTTGGGCAAGCCATTAAAACCCTTTGTTTATGTATGGATGTGATTGGTGTTTGGTGGTGGTTGGAGAGACTGAAGGCATGGTTAGTCTTCCAGACTCAGACTGTCCCAGGGCAGCTGTGGCTACAGAGGTAGTTTAACAGTGTGTGTGACTGTGGAGTGAAAGAGAAACGCATTTGTTAAGCGCTATATGAAACTGATGCATTATAGCCATTCTGGAGTCCTCTGCCCAAACACAAACATTAGATACTCGTCACTACCTCCTTCAAGAAAGCTTTAAAAACCCACTTTACTACTGATGTGTGTACCATCTGTCTGTCTGTTTCATGAATTGTAAAGTGTCTTTGAGTATTTTGCAATATATATAAATCTTATGCATTATTATTACTGTTATTAACTCTGAACTTTGAAAACGAAAGCACAGAAGCGTACTTATGACATAATACCTTTATTTCACAAACTACTCGAGTACCGAGTAACGTCTGGCCTAGTATTTTATTATTGATGGAATCTGACAGTAGTAATAAGTTATATTTACATTTTACATAGTTTTACATACAATACATCGTACTAGGGGTTGACAATATGCTAAATATATACATAATATCACAATTTTCTTAAGCCAAGATCAGGATTTTGATTTGATCATGATTTTAGTTGACTTTGTATTTTTATTAATACACAGAAGACAACTGTCATAATACATTTATTTTACACATAGCTTGTATCAGTTTCAAACAGTTGTAAACTTGACATACATAAAAAACAATACAGAACTATATAAACTTGAAGATGGCTGACTTGACATGAAATACACAGTCTTGTAAATGGTTGTCAGTGGGGCTGCCATGTGTCTGCCTGTCTGTGCCTGCTGTACAGGAGCAGAAGGTCTGCACAGCAAGTGTAGACAGGCAGACACACCACAACATCATCCCGACACACTGATGTCATAGCAACGGCACAGGCAGGAAGTGAGTGAGACAAAAAACATGGCAACTGTACATAGTAGTAAAAGTAGTTCTGTTCTCAATTAAAACATGATATTAATAATACTACACTGTTATATATTTTAATACTTTTTTAGTAAACACAAAATAGTAAATGTAGTTTGTGGTCTAATATTAAATATTGCATTTGTGGCTTTATTTATATTCATCAGGTTATCAAAGCAATATTTGTATCGCAGAAATTAGAGCTTTGAATGACAGTGTATGTCAAAGTTTAGTTGTGATTTCCTACTAAAGTCCTCTGAAGTTTAGATTTTTAACCAGTAAAGAAAGAAACTTTTTCTGCTTCACTGAACTCTCAATATTGATAAACTGATATCGCGTAGCCCTACTTTTATTCTACGCTCATCTGTAAAGCATCCCCTAACTTTGACTCGGTGCCAGCAATGTGTTTTCTTTGCTTTTCCACCTGGATTTGCGACTGAGCCGTTCAGATCTCCATTCACCCCCCCCCCCCCACTTCTCACCCCCTTCTTCTGCCATTCGTCCCGCTCACTCTCCCCCAGACTCCCCTCTTTTTCTTCCTCTTCTGGGAGTTCAGGCATTTGGAGCGGCTCACTCTGACACAGCTGGAGCTCCCCCAAGCCAAACGCAGACGCACAACTACACACACACACGCACAACTGCGGACAAAGTTGTATATACAATCTACAGTATACACGAGGAGGCCGATGTAAACAAACTGGTGCGCAAATAGTGCAGAAAAATATACGACACATGGGTACTCAGATAAACCGCTTGATCACCGCATTCTCAGACACAGCTCCGGGCAGAGGGGGTAGAGTAGCCAATATTTTTACTCAAGTAAGAGTACCGTTACTTCAAAATAATAGTAGTACTTCAGGTTACGTAACAGTAAATATCCAAATAATTACTCAAGTAAGAGCATTTTGAAATTTTGTGGTAAACGGAGCTAAATCTTGTAATTCCCAAAAGTCCATGTGTCCAAATCTTCTCACTTTTTCACAGCATGAGGCTATACCTAGATAACATACAGAGGTGGCTAAAAGTGCTATTATTTGAGTACCAACATTTTACTCAAATAATTTGAGTATAATATAACTCAAAAAGTTACTCAAGTAAATGTAACTGAGTCAATTAACTACAATCAACCTCTGGCCCCAGGCATGCATAATGTACTCACACTAGTAGACTCACTTTTATCTTTAGCATCTGTGATAAATATAAGACATATATTAGATAGAATAGATTAGAAATTAGATTTCTAACTTTCTTTTGTTGCTACATGGATTATGGTGTACTTGAATGTTGATGATAAAGCCTCAAAGTCATACAAGCCTAACCCTTTCTCACTCAAACTACATTAACAGACTTACACTATTTCATACTATTCTTTCTCTCTCTGCGGTTGGCAGTCTCCCTGGGATCGTGCACATTCCTGACTGGAAAAAAATCTGAAGCTTTGTCCAAACACCAGCTTCCAAGATCTGCCCGGAGAAATCCCACATGGCTGTTTCTACAGACCCCCCTCCCTTTCACCCCCCCCCCCCACCACCACCACCGCCCTCAAACTCCTCCGCAGTCTCAACACTCTTCACCCCCATTGACTCCATCACTTTGACAAATCATTCAAAATCACCTCTTTAGCCATATGATGCAATCTCCTCCAAGCTTTTAGTACAATCAGAAGAAGGCAACATTAAAACCTAGAGTCGTAGAGAATCTCCCTAACACACTCAACAGACATGCATTCCTTCACCCCTCAGCTGCCAGGGCTCCACCAGCGAGCTCTGAAGAAAAACAGACGGCCTTTTGCTTATACGCCTAATCTACATGCTTTCCTCTGTATGCATTTGTGTGGGAGAAAGTATCTTAAAACCTTTATGAAGGGAAGGCACAACTAGACCCAGCTTCTTGACCACCCTGACAAACAGTGAAAGGTTGTATTTCAAAGATTGCCAAGATACTTAACTCTCAATTGGAAAAACAATCTGCAGCAAGTTGATGTCGCAACGTTTGGTATAGCTTTAAAAAAAAAAAAAAAAAAAAAAAGAAGTAATCTAGCCCAGTCCAGAATTTTGATCACAGAAAATACTAAATGGCTCTATATGGGTACCATTTTACCTGACTATGAGCCTAAATTAGAACAAATCTCAAACCTAGGAATAAAGCAGGACTAAACAAGGTCTAAATAAAATAAAAAAATCGAGTCTCAATATATTCTAAAACAGGACTAAACCAGAACTAAACCAGGTAAGGTTGCAAAAGGAGTACCGCTAACAAAAAGAGCCACCAGCGGTACCCGCACTACAGTTTGTAAACCACTGATCAAACCCGTAGAACTAATTAAAAGACAATTCAGTGTGTGCATGTTAAGCTAACTACATAGATCGAATGTGTCACCTGTTCAAATTGATCCTGGTGGACATAGCAAAGAATGAATGCAATTTTGAGAAATGACACATTGTTGCCATGGCCTATGGAGAGTACATGCACATCTGTATAGCACCCTTGAAGCATTTCCTTGCACAGTCTAACCAATGTGCAGACTACTGTACACCAATAAGATCCTGAACAGGTAGTCTGAACACTGGGATGACGGAGCAGGATCCCTCAAACTTCTCCGATTAGCTTAGCCTTTTTCCACCAATCTGGATTTTTGTTTGTTTCCCGTCTCGATGCGTGCCATCCCTTTCTCCAACAGTTGCTGCAGATGTCAGCGCTTCTTGCTTCAGCTGTCCAGGCGTAGTATCCAGTCTTGACGTGGCATTCGGCTTTAGCTAGGGTGTCTGGCCGTTCACTCGGGGAAGGCATAAGGAAATAAGGGGAGTGAAAGTCAGCTAGGAGAGAGCGTTTGGGAGGAACTTAGCCGCCATATATGGGTTGATGGGACCCTTGGGGAATGGACTTTTTGGACTCCTCTACTTCTCCTTCACAGTCTTCATGTTCCTCATACCTTCTCCATCCATACTATTAAAATTGCCCTCCTTCTTGCAACCCCATCTCTACTTTCTATTTCTTCCCCATCACCCTATACTCTCCACCAGTGAGTCTCCTCCCCCCTCCGTCTAAAGCGATCCCAGATGTTGCTGTATGAGCGCCAATCCTAGTCCTGTCATTTTTTACTTTTTTTTTTTTTTTTTTTCTCGGGCCTCTGTTACAGGAAGTGGGCCCCTCTGGAAAGAAGGAAAGAAAGAAAGTTGTAGGGTTCAGGGGAGTTCTTGGAGAGGGGTAGACCAAAGTGTACCAACTTAAGTTCGATTCCGGCATCTGTAAACACTGATATGTAGTCAGGATGCAGAATTTTTGAATGACAATGGTTGTTCGTAGTATTGGCAACTTGCGATGTTTACCACTTTTACCACTTTATTAGACTAAAATAAGGCTAAACCAGGATTTATCAATCCAAGCCAAAGAATAAAATGGGAATTGATGCAGAGAGAAATTCCAAAAACAAAACAGGACCAACACGGGACTGAAAGGTGTTGTCTGCAAGTTTCCTAAAATACATTTTTATAAAGTTAGAAAAAAAGCTTTTTCTGACCCTGTGCTATGATGTAATGTAGGTAATCTGTCATAATTATTATTTTTACTTTAGTCCCTCCCCCTGGCCTCTACAGCATCATCAGATCAGAGTTTATGGGTTACACTTCGACCAATATTAGTCGAGTTTGACATTAGTCCCTCCCCTGACCTCTACAGACTGCAGACGATCTACTTTACATCATAGAACAGGGTCAGATAGTCAATTTTAAGCTTTTTTATTTTTAACTTTTTTAATTTTGGGAAACTTACTGGGTACACCTTTAACTAGATCTAAAGCAAGCCCTGCTACTATAAACTGCATAAGAATCAAGAACCCAAGTACCACCAGTTGTACCTGTACCACAGTTTGGGAACCACTGCCTTATAGTGTCAAAATCACATAAGAATGAAGGGGGGATGGGGGTTTACTTACTTTTGAGAGAAATGTTGTGTTAGTGCCTAGGTCTGAGTAATGACTTTCACATGTGGACCCGGCCTGTTCATTCTCCCGCCTTCCCTCCCTGCACAAAACTGCAAAAAATGAATATCTAGATTAGTTAAAATGTCTTGAATTCTGAATATAATCTTGATTTAAGTTGTTTATTATTAGCAGTTGTTTATTGTTCCTCTAAAGCAGGGGTTCCCAAACCTTTTTCCTCAGGGGACCAATATAAAAATGTACTAATGGTCTGTGGGCCAAATGCAACAATATCTGGCCTTTGATGAGACGAAATGTCAATGCTTCTATTATTAAACCTCTTTTGTTTATACAAAGATAACATTACACTCTTCCCTTATGAAGTTTATTGTAATAATATGTAATCTGGGGTTCTGGGGGTCCTTCCCTCAACATGTTTTCAAATAAAAGTCCAAATTCCCATTCATGTGGACTAAGATTGTTGTTTAAACCTAATGAAAATGGGATAAATTAGTTTTTGACTTATATCCAGTAAAGATTTTTCATATTTTACAAATCTAGTCAAATCTGATCATTTAATGCAGCTAACCATTATACCAACTCTGAGCTGAACGGGGAATCTGGACATTCTATGTCACTGATAACTGGGCTTAGTATCCATAAATTCTGGATGTCCTGGTGGGCCATATCAACTTGCTTGGCGAGGGCAACTTTGGCCCCTGGGCCCCACTTTCGGCACCCCTGCTCTGAAGCGTCACAAAATGCCGTTGGATATTTTTTATTACACTTTAGAAAAAAATCTTATTCCACTGGCATATATATATATATATATATATATATATATATATATATATATATATATTTAAAAAAAATCTGAAAAAA
>JAVQKC010100258.1:0-25903 GCA_036025475.1 Philypnodon macrostomus | reverse complement strand
TAGCACCTTTTGCTCTGATTACTGCTTTGCACACACTCTGCATTCTCTTGATGAGCTTCAAGAGGTAGTCACCTGAAATGGTGTTCACTTCACAGGTGTGCCCTGTCAGGGTTAATAGGTGTCATGAAAATAAAGAAAACTCATTGAATGAATGAGGTGTGTCCAAACTTTTGGTCTGTACTGTACATGTCAATATACAGGATTATAGACTAGGCTCATTTCCATCCTCAGTCCTTTGACCCCCCCCAAACCTCACTCAATACAATAAGCAAAAACATTCATTACTGCATACGTATACACACACACACCATACATACAACCCATCTAGCTAGATTAGCCTTCTGTGCATGTTTAGATGACTCCTAACACAAAATGATATTAGATGAAGCAACAGATTAAAAAATATATACTTATTTTTCAATACATTCGGACTGGAGAGAAAAACAAGAGTTGTGAAATAATGGTACCTTAAACTGTATGTAGTGCACCGGAGGAGGGGTGACCACACTGTTGAATGGGGCAAACCGATGCTCGTAACGGACCTGCTCACTGTCCAATTCAAACTGAGGCTTACGCACTTTCCCGTCCATATCCAGGGCCACCATGGTCTGACAAAGACAGCATCAGTGTGGTCAGCTCTAACTCTAGTCCATACAGCCAGATGGATGCGTGTTATCCTTACCTTGTACATGCCCGCACACATGTTCTGATACGCTTGACTCATTGTACTTTCCTTACTGAGAGGACGTACTGCGGAAAAACAAAAATACATTTTTTTTTATTATTCTTTGTGTAAAATGTCGAACTATGTTGGATACTGTTGAAATGATCTACTCATTTGAATGCAATGTTGGGATAGTACAGAATAAAGTTGAAGAAACATCCACAAGGAAGTCAAATTTATACACCCTTTCCAAAACTCGGTTCAACTGATTCAAATCCAGGTCCAGACAAAATTCAGTATGTGTGGGGCGGCCAACCAGAGGGTCGCCGGTTCGAATCCCACACCCGGGCGCATGTGTCCCTGGGCAAGACTCTTAGTCCACATTGCCCATGTAAATATGTGTTAGTGTGATTGTGGTGGTCAGGAGGAACCTTGGCCAGGACTGTGTATGACTGAGGAGTGTGTAGAAAACCTCTATATGAGAAGAACTAATGCATTATTATATTTACCTTTCTTCTTCTTCTTGGTCTTTTTACTGCTGCGTCCTTTCAGCTGCTCCTCCACAATCCTCTCCTCTGCCATTTGAGACGAGTCGGCTCTACTCAGAGTGGACATGAGCCACGCGTACAGGAACTCAGATAGGTACCTACAGCAAACATAGGGTATTTACTCAGTGCTACTATGTAGTAAAGTAGGGTATATACACGCTGTAGTCCGAACCACGTCGACCAGCTTTACATCAAGTTTAGTTTGTATGAAAACGTAGTGTAGGTTTCTTTCTTAATATTTCATCCAAATCCATCTCACCAGTAGATGTAGTAATACTCGTGCATGCTGTAGAGCTCCAGTTCGAAGCCGCTCAGCAGATACTGGATCATGATCCTCAGGTTGTGGTACAGGATCCATGTTCCTAGACAGGCCAGGTGCTGCCTTTGAGGCTCCAGTTTCATCAGTAAGCTGTGCAGAGCAGCGTCCACCTTCTCTGCCTACAACATATTGCAAATTTATTGCAATACTACAACTGCTAAATACATACTGCGAAGAACTGCTTGTATAGAAATACAAATATTTGAAAGAGCTGAATTTGCATGATAAACTGACTAGTACCAAAAGGTGGTTAGTTAAACAGGTTTACTATAAAAGGATTCAATTCTGATTAGTCTTTTTACAATATTCCACATTGTACTCATTTTTTCAAATTGTGCTACTGTCTATTTTTGCAAAACACTGATGTTGTTTTGAAGAACTCAAATGATTAAATCTTCTTTGCTTGCTAAATATGAAACAGTGCAACATTATTTTTTCAATGTAACACACTGACCAGGTCAGCACCACTAGTCAAAATAAATTATAATAACAGTCTGTTGGAAATCGAGACTTAGATTTCTATCATATAAGACAATAGCTAACTCAAGGATGAGAAGACCAAATTGAAAGCAGTAAAATGCTTAGGGGCCATATGCTGTTTGCACCCTGCACTTAAAGGCTCAAGATGGGTCACATGCTTTGAAATTTCTGAGAAAAAAACATTGAATTTGTCTAGAAGGCCATTCTACGTGTTCACCTCAATAGAACAGCTTACCTCATCTTGGAGTGTTGCAAACTCTTCGAGAATGTGACCCAGCTTGTCTCTTTGCCGGGCTCTGTTGTGTCCGTGGATCTGGATGAGACTGCAAAAAGGCTGAAGGTGCAACAACAATGTTAGTATAAATGATAGAACAGCTGTTAGTTGCACATTTACACAGACTTGAGGAATAATAAAATGACATACCCGTGAACAATGTGTAACAAATGAGTCAATGTAGTCTTTGGCTTGGTGATTGTTGAACAGACAACATCTGTAGACAAGGAAAAGACAATAAATTCAAAAATGCAGATTGTAAGGGGCTTACCACAAAAGATGTAAATAGATATTGACCTCTATAAAAGTGAATAGTGACAAAGATTGATAGACATAATTTCATATGATCTTACTTGTAAGAGAGAACAGGAGGGCTGACAAAGAACCTGAGAGCATCCTTAATCATGTCTTGCATCAGGTGGGTCCCAAACACTTTCTTATTGTCTATCAAAAAGGTCGTCTGCAGATTTAGACAAAACAATCACGTTAATTCACTACTAATTGTTGTCAGGGAAGATTTCGAATGTTAGAAAATGAATCCGGGGTCACCTGAAGTAAAGACCTAGAGAGCACACAGGGAGACTGTTCACTAAATTCACAAAAGAAGTCCTGGGAAAAAGACATGTGTGATTAGTGCAATTCAACGTTTAAATCATTTAAGACTGTAATAATAGATCATGTTTTAGTATATAATTAAAAAAAAAAATCAAAAGAATGGAAAAAGGTAATTACCAGTATACCATGGAGGTTGGTCGTGTTGATTACGTCACACACAGTTTTGATGCGTTCTATGAGTTTGCTGAAGTAGGCCACCATGTCTTCTCTTTTGATAATTTTAGCGTAGCGTGGAAAGGTTGGGGGCAGCAGTCTCTGGTTTACTAATGGTTCAAAGCCCATCATAATAGGGTGATCTGGAGATAACAAAAACAACTATTATGTTTGAAGAAACTTTACAAAACTGTACAGATGAGTATGACCATGTATGATGCCCATTACCTCCTTTAGTGGTATCATTCTGTGACTGTATTCCATGCTGTATACTATAATGAACTGGTGATAAAAGGTCAGCTGCCTGAACGACAAGCTTCTGAGCCTCACTTACAGCACTAGTCTGAAAAAAATATTTATAGTCTTTTCAATGACATACATTATTTACGATCCATTGGCTTTTTTTTACCGAGTTACCTCCTTCTTGGTGAAGGCGATCAGTGCCGTCAGTAGAAGTCGTGTGAATTTGATTCTGTTGAAAAGAGCCAAGCACTGCTGATGCTGAACAACAAACAAAAAAAAAACACATATATTTCAAAAGTGCATGTACAATAAACCACAATGAATTAACTGATCCGAATCCAATGAATTCACATTGATCGTAGTAGTGTTGCGTACAGGGCCAAAATTATGAATATTGTAACTGAACCAATTAATACCAGATCTTACCAGATCGTTACTATGTCTTAATATGCAAAGTCTCAAACCAAATCATACCTCCAGCTCAACCTCTGGGTCCCGCTGCTCACCCTGTCGACTCCTTGTGCTCTGTGTGAGTAGAAGAAACAGTAATGCACATGTATCTCAGATTTATTGTAATGGTGTATAAACTAAATATACATTACCTTGACTTTTCTCTGTAACTCATCCTCTACATCTTTTAGCATACCTTGAACCACAAAAGAGTTATTCAGAATATCAAAACACAAATAATAAGCCATTACAAGCTAAATACCTGTTACCCGCAGGTCTGTAACATTATTGGCCATCTTGAAGCCATAGGTCATTGCCTGGAAATCTTCCTATAAACAAATGAAGGCAAATGTTTTACCACATCACCACACATGTTATACAATTACACAACATTAGGTTTCACAAAACAACCCACTTCTTCAAATACAGCAGCTTTGTTCACTTTCTCTCTGGCAATGTCACACACTTTGAGGATCCCCAAAGCGAAGGCTTTCAGGGATGGCTCCTCAATCAGATCCGGGTTGTGAACATATAAACATGTAAAGACGGTCTGCGCAAGAGAGTGGCCCTCCAGCCATGTGATCTGCAAAAACATATGTCATATGTATAACCATTTAAAACTCACCAAACAACAGACGCAGCAGGTGTCTATGATCAAAACTCACTAAACAACAGACGCAGCAGGTGTCTATGATCAAAACTCACCAAACAACAGAAGCAGGTGTCTATGATCAAAACTCACCAAACAACAGACGCAGCAGGTGTCTATGATCAAAACTCACCAAACAACAGACGCAGCAGGTGTGTATGATCAAAACTCACCAAACAACAGAAGCAGGTGTCTATGATCCCAATCAGCTCTGGATAGCTAAGGTCCTTCACTTTAATGACGCCCTCCTGAAAATGAGAGAATATTGAAATTAATGAAGTACTACTCCAGTGAGCATGACATTTTTCTGTGGTAAACCATACCTTGATTGCTTGCTCAAAATTAAGAACCTTTCTGTTGACCTGATTGCCAATCATTCCAGCATCCATTTTTGGATCCATCATCTCTATGGCTGACATGGCTTCAAACAGGCCAAACCTGAAATCACAAACACAGTGTTTACGTGTATTAGGGTTTTTGCATTAGGAAAACAATTAGCTATTCCTAATGACTTCTTTATGCTTACAGTTTGTCATGAAGCAACTCCCCCAGGTTCAACTCTGTAACAAAACAATGGATGAATAGATGAAAGGTTACATTAACACTGACCAACTGTAAATTGTGATCATATACATTTATCAGCTCATATACATTTATCAGATCATCTACATTTATCATATCAGATCATATACATTTATCAGCTCATATACATTTATCAAATCATATACATTTATCAGATCATCTACATTTATCAGCTCATATACATTTATATCAAATCATATACATTTATCAAATCATATACATTTATCAGTTCATATACATTTATCATATCAGCTCCTATACACGTATCATATCAGATCATATATACTTATCATATCAGATCATCTACATTTATCAGATCATCTACATTTATCAGATCATCTACATTTATCAGATCATATACATTTATCATATCAGCTCATATACACGTATCATATCAGATCATATACACGTATAATATCAGATCATATACACGTATAATATCAGATCATCTACATTTATCAGATCATCTACATTTATCAGATCATATACATTCATTTGCAGAGTGCTTACCTTTGCAGGCGCCCTTAAACTCATGAGTGATATCAACCCAGTTAGCATTGTTCTTCATTTTATCAGGGATCCCCAGCCCCCAGCCAGCATCATCATCCTCCAATGTAGACTTCATTACCATGTTGACAGCTAAAGAGGAACCAAAAAATAAAATAAAAAAAGATTTTGTTACAGGCAAAATACAGGCAAAATACATGCAAAATACATGCAAATGAATGTTGATAATATCGGTTGAGTAGACTCGAGTAGACTTGAGTAGACTGACTGGGATGAAAGTAACAAATTCGACAGTGAGCACTGTAAAAAATATAATAAACTATATCTAAATAATTAAAATACATTGCATAGTTGCCAAAGTCAAATAAGGTGAAAATACTGTGTGGCGGGCAAATCAATATTTATTTATGGTGCAATAGTAATTCCAGGACTGTAATGTTATGTTGCATCACAGATCTACAGAGTGAGTGAAATATAAAACATTAACTGAACTGGTGTATTGCTCTCCTCATCATTAGTTACAGAGTAGTGCTTTAGGATGAATTAATGTAGTTTAATGTTGGACACAGTAAGCCCCACAAATCAAAGAAATTATTCGTAAATTTCTCAATAAACAGAATATAACTAAAACGGACTGGTTTGTCTGTTTTAGCAGTTTTTAACACCCAAACATACTAAACAAAATACAAAGATACTCTGTTAAACGTTGGTTATGAACTCAATACACGATTGTTTCAATAAATAATCAAAGAGAAATATATAATATATCTTAAATTAAAGATTTCGAATAGAATCATGCCAGTCGGTTAGCTTCCTCGGGTGTGTGCTAAAGCTAACAAGCTAAATGTATGCATTATTTACTTTAGAATAACATAGATCAGAGTGAAATTGTGCTTCCTGTCATTGTAGATAAATGCACATGTTGTTAACACAATGCCTCTAAGTGTTAAAACAAGCACATACCTTAAAAGTATCAGTTCATGAAGCTAATACAGTAACCAACGGCTGTGTTGTGAAGCGCATAATTTTGACGTCATCGGTCGTTTGTGGGACATGTAGTTCAGACAGCGGTTTTTTTTTTTTTTTTTTTTTACAGTTTTGAGGCTCTTTTAATCACGAATGTCGTATACATGTTCAGACCAGTTTGATGTTTTAACAGTTGTACTTTATACTTATATTATAGCATTATTCTCTGCTTTGTATTTCGCCAGATTATAGCCGTACTCTCGCGTTGTTTACAGACGGCCCAGCTGACAGTTGGGGGCTGGCTGAGCTCATCACAACATCATCAGGGCGTTTCAAGCAACCCTTAAAAAACTGTAGTTGTTATCTTAGAAACGGGCCACACTGCACGGGACAAGTGCTCCTCATCGTCCAGGTGCGTAAAACATTTCATACGGTCTTTAATTATACCACAAGCATTGTCCCGTTAGATGTCATGGAGGCTCTCTTTCTGTGTTTGTTAGCATATGACAGTGTATTAGCTGCAGACTGGCGACCCTTGTGAGTGACTAGTACAGCAGGTGCAGCCTCAGCTAGGTTAGCTAACTTAGCATCCCGTAAAACAGCTTTAACAGGATTTTCATCTTCATTTACTGCCAGAATCCTAACTAACAAAACGAGAATCTCCAGTTTTACCTGATTGATTTGGGAAGTGGGCTATCCTGCCTGTGCATGTAGTGAATTCCAATTTGTAACACTACAGCATTCCTAAAACAAATGTTGTCAATAAATTTACAATGTATTGATGTTTATTTTTGCAGGCTGGGCGTTTAATTGAATGGCCTATTATAAACTTGAAAAATGTTCTCCCTAACTGATGGCAGCAGGATTTGAATAATGTATGATTATAGTACACACTGTTTATTACTGATCTTATCGCAAACCAGGCTTCTGTATTGTTGCCAGGTGCTTTATGTGACGCCCTTGCACAAAATCGTGATATTTCCGGAGAAGCTGCACAGTAAACAAATACAAATAAGATCACATGGTACTTTCTTACCTTGACCATGGTTCATACAAAGTGTAAAGATAACCGAGGATGTTCATTTCTCCTTATGTAACAAATAAAACTAAAATCTATACTACTTATACCAAACATTTGCAACAATCTTCCCACAGCAGCAAAGTCTAAATGCAAAAAAATCCGGCTTTTTAAACAGGGCACGCTTATCTTCTAATATATTAACCAGATTTGTTTTGATTGCAGACGACATGAAACGTTGACGAGGGGAAAATGAACAGACCCAAAATGGCTACAGAGAAGGGGTGAGTTGCATCTTTTTATACAAGCACTAAACTCGGGCTGCATGTATAAGAGAGTACCCCTGTCACAACCATCTGTGTCAGGCCTTTTTGTCACCAACTACACAAACGAAATATATGTGTGTATAGACAAATGACAAAAAGTAAACATTTTATTTGTAGTGTGTTCTAAGTGGTGTATAGTGATTTTTGGGAGTTAGATTTAACTGTTCACCAAGACACATTCAATACACTGTTATTATCACAGTGGTTTGATGTTCTTCTGTGTCCATAGGCAAGACACCTCTCGCTTTTGCCTCTGGCCTTCACGCTCTGTTGGTTTGTGTTAGGATGAGCAATCAGCTGTAAAAACCTCACTTCATGTGAGTCATGTAGTAATGAGATCACCATTGCATAATGCCATGTACCATTACTATCCAGTTCATATTGGAGGTCCTGAAGAGGAATCTAATAAAGGAATAACTGCTAATATAGATTTGTTACTTTTTACTTTGTCATTTTTACTGACATTACAAAGTATATAGTTAATTCAATTTATACATGCATTTTGCTTTGGAATTAGAACCTGAGATGTGTCTGTGAAGTCATTGTTAGAATTTAGCAGAATGTAACAATATAATACTAAGCCCTTATTTTGACATTACCCGTATGTGTATTCAGTCAGCCAATATTTCAGTGTTGACCCACCTCCAATAAGAACCACTGTTATTGGAAATACATTTTCATTTTTCAGGTTGCGTTCATAAAGATAAAGATTTATATCAGTTTAGTGTTAAAACTAACTACAGATACATTTAAAGGAGAGCTATTATGTTTTCTGAGCGGTCATGTTTGAGTAATGCTGAAGCGCTGACATTCTCAGGACATTCTCTTGTTTTCACCTTTCTATCTCTTAAAGTGTCACCAATCTGAAGTAGACAGTTTCAATAATTATCATATACCCCTAAACAAAAGTTACACATGAATTTGACAAGTGTGTGAAAGGCGTAGAAATACCCCCCTCTTTAATGCCCCTTTTTGATTACACACGTATTTATTTTTATTCAATCTGACCTTTTGTCTGATCTCCATATAGCCACTACCAGCCTCTCTCCCAGCCTATCTATCGGTCTATATAAGGACATATGAGAAGCCATACTCCACTGGGTATAATCACAGAGTTTTCGGTTCTCCCATGTTTGCCGTTGCTGTAACAGTTGACCTCTGACCCCGTGTTTCCATCTGGGCGACTAAGATTATCGGAAGAGAAAAGGCATCACGACCGTTCCGATTCAAAAAGGGCTTAAAGAGAATTCTAAAATTGGTCCAACAGTTTACTACCATTTGACAGTTTTTTTTTTATTGCAGTGATCGTTGGCATTTAACATGGACGCATCTCTTTGTTTTACAGCTTATTAACTGTCGCTACCGTGACATGTTTTTATAAGGATGGGAGAGATACATTACACATGGCTTCCTCAATAAATGTACCGTTACTTCAAAACTAAACTGTTACTTGAGTAAAAGTATGTAATAAAGTGTATATAGTGAGTGTTCATCCCACCATCAAAGCCATGCATTTGTGATTCTTAATTGCCCTATAGTGACTGCATGTTAGAGTATATGCTTGAATCTGCCTTTGTATGTCTGCCTTATAACTGCCTAATACCCGCCTAAGGCCCGTAGTTACCTGGAACTCAATGGTAATACATCGACAAGGATTAATGAATGAATGGATTATATTTTATTTGTAATTGCACGATGAAATTCACTAGTGTAGCTAATCGCCTTCTAGCCTGTTTGTTATACCAGCCATTACTACTTTCTTTTAAAAGTGGGGTCTGGTCTCTTGCGCACCATTTCTCTGTAATTTTGAGGAGCCAATCACAAGCTGTTTACGAGCCACAGCGGCGTGTGCTTTTTTGGCATATACAGACTTTGCTAAAGTGACTTGTGACATTGTAAAAGCTGTGTGTGGCTTTTTATCATCAAGTCTGCCATTTCTGATCATCGGTAAACTCAGCGCTTGAAACGAGAGACCAGACTAACATCTTTGTATAGAATAGGAAGAGTCAGGACTTGCCAGGTTGATCTCATTCTATCTGTTCTATCTTAATATTATATGTCAAAACAGCAGGTGGCACAACTTCTTTATGTGAGTGTAATGAAGTAATGTACCCTGCTTTGCCTTGCGTTGTGTGTGTCCTCAGTGTTCCGAGTAACTCCAGGGTGATGATGCTGCTGGGCCAGCTGGAGCGGATGAACGGAGACATAGTGAGACAGGCTGAGACGGCCCGACAGGTCACAGCCAAGATACTGCACCTCATACAAACACAGGGTGAGACTGCACACACACTCATACTGTTGGGGTACACTGTAGAATTAAAGGTACTTACTTGCCTTAAAATATGCTAATTCAGTGGTTCTTAAACTGTGGTATAGGTACAACATGGCACTCAGGAGTCAGGACCGCTGCTTAGTCCTGGTTTAGATCTGATTTAGTCTTTTTTATTTTTGGTCTAGGCCTGGTTTATTCCTTGTATAGACCTAGTTCCAGTCAAGTCACCTTTTATAACTGTTATATGTTTGTATTAAACCTGGTTTAGTCCTGGTTTAATCCTGGGTTATATCTGATTTAGTTTTTATTTGAATTTAATGAAATAGTAACATTGCTTACAGTTTCAGTTACAGTGTGTAGTCTGGCTTTTATCTAAGAATTACATTTGACATTGCATGTTGGTTGGGTTTACTGGGGCAGAAAAACATAAATGTAATGTTTATTCTAAAAATACCAGTAATATTCTGTAATCATATTGGTAGTTGCTTTTGGCGAATGCACGCATGTACAAAATCTTGCAAGCCTGATAAAGTGTTAGTATTTAATTCCTGTGCCGTACATATCAGTACTTTTGAACCTACAAACTGTGTTAGAAAGCTGTTTGTGTCTTTTGTGTGTGTGCGTTAAATGTATCTGATGAATTTGAAGAATTATTATTAATCCATAATTCTCTTCAACTCTTTACACTATACCAGTAAAAAATAATAAAAATAAATAATAAAATAAATAATAAAATTTACATTTATAATAAAATTAAGAACTCTATAATCTCTTTACAATAAATAGCTTGTAGTACCTAATATTATTTTGGAAAGAGGTTTAAATGTATTAAATTATTTTTATTTATTTTTTTATTTAAAAAAAAAATAAGCTTAGGGTTTGTGTGTCTGTAGGTGATCCAGTAAGACGGTGACAATATTTAAAATGTGTTATAATATATGTTTCTGAGTATATATGTTGAGATGTTTATATATTTTAACATCAGGGTTTATATCATGGGTGGTACTGCTTTTGTTCTGTTTATTAGGACACTCTTCCCTGATAATTGGTTAGTCCTCAGAACTTGTGTATGTGGCGTGTATCATTTCTCTTAAGGTGATGGTCAGACTGTTGTCTGAAGCTGTCAGGTTGTGTGACCATGCATGTCTGATGGTGCTGTGGTGTAAATAGAGATGGCTTCTCGCATCGGTAGTTAACGTGTCAGTATTCAAATACACTGTGCGGCCTGATATCTCGTTTCTTTAGTTACTCTTTTCAAAGGAAATCTTGGATGAATATTTGATATCTTAAGAACATCAGATGAAACAGGAGAGGGTGTAAGTGTAGAGTCACTGTCTGCTTCCATGATTAAATGTTTCCTTATCGTACTTACATTAGTGTTTTTTTGAATGACTGGGTCACAGGGATTTCTCGAGGTTTTGTAAAACAGCCAGGTATATGATTGAACCATTATGAAATCTGCCAGTAAAATACCAGTATACTGTTCATTTATAGTATCCATAAAACATTGTTGCTCATAGCTGCAGAGAGACAAGGTAAAGCTATTGATGAACTAGGCCTACGCTGTCTGTCACAACTGCTATGGCACCAACGGGCACCTTAATCAGATATTGCGCAAACCCAAAACACTTAATTACCCCCAGCCCTGAACATATCTGACTAATATGATGGCAGTTACCTCTATAGCGCCCCCTATAGACTGAATGAAGAATGTAGTTTTGGGGAAATTTACAAAGCATCAAAAAAGTCGAATAGACCCTTCCCATGTTTGTCATGGTTTGGGGGCGGGGCCTCTTAATTGCTCGTTAACAATATAAAAAAAAAACCTTAGAAATCACACATGTCTGATTAAGGTGCCAGTTGTCAGTTGTGGTAGACGTGTGGGGCTGTTTACAGAGATGCACCTTGTTGTCGGGGACCACAGCTTGTGCCTAGTTAATTAATTATTATTCATCGTAGAAGTACCAAACTCAATTCAGTTTAGCATCTTCATGATATGTATCTGTGTAGAACGTAAGAGTGATTCGTTTTTCAGTTATTGCGTTCACAAACAAACAAACAAACAAATGCTAAACAGCAGCTGTCAAGACATAAGTAGTGAAAATGCGTGTGCTTGGGCTATTCAGTTCTCATCCATCAGCTGTTCCTCTCCTTTATGTACTCCTCAGATGTCCCACAGAAACCACAGCTGGAACTTCAAATGAGTTAATGTCTGGTGGGGGAGTGGAGGGAGAAGGTGGAGGGTGAAGGTGGAGGGAGTGTGGTGGGCTATGACCCTGTTTAAAGTAACTATACACCCCCGGGCGGACTTTGCTGTACTCTTGTCTCATGTTCTGAGGCTTATGATCTTAGACATACTGAGAAAGAACAAGAGCAGGGGCATTGGGGAAGTCAGTTTGGGCTCAGCATAACAACTAATACTTTACTGTCACTTTAGTTTGCTGTTACAATGAAAAAAACTGAATATTTGTTGCAATACCTCGCACACAAGTAAGCAGCACATTTTATTTAATCTGCAGTAACTGAAATATTAGTTAATAAATGAATTACACTCTGTTACAGTAGTTAAACAATATTTTAGCATTTTATCAAAATATAACTTGAGAAAAGTGATCTATAACGTCATACATCATTTTAATTTTACAGTCAATTTCCGTTCACTTCATATGTGTTTAGGCCAGATCAAAACCACGAATTAAAGTTTACTTAAAATGTCTTTGCCAGATGATATTTCAGTATCCTCTCGCCCCACCCCCCTGTACAAAAAGAAGGGCAGCATGTGAAGAAGTATGCAGTTGTCAGTTTTCTATAGGAGCAGTTGGCTGGTTTAGTTTTCATCAGCATGCCAGGAGAGGTGCTGATGGCTCACTTCATATGACTCTGGAGCTGAACCACTTTAAGAGCTTGTGGAATTTTTGCATTCTTAATTTGAGAGGTTGGAATATTTTGTAAATCATTTGTTAAAATGGAGTACAACAGCAGGAAGTACCGTCCGTCGTTATTGTGCCTGGAGTCACCAGGTAGGCACCGTTATAGTATATACCAGTTTAAATATTTAATGACATTTTATACACAATGGCTGGCAGTACTCTATAGCAGTGTATCTAGGTAAACGTTATGTGTTATATTTGTTATTTTTCTGAATGGCATTCTTTACTATAGCTTGTAACCAATCATGATTAACCATATGTATACAGTATATCTTTTTAAACAAACTATATTTTTACCTAGACTTGAGAATAACAAAATTATAGAACAGGGAAATACATGCAGAATCAACCCCTAACCTTGCAGAGAGGCAGTCAAAATAATATCAAAATGTAGGATGACTTATGGAAGGGTTTATGCACCTATAGTTCTGAGCGGGTTGACCACTAGCCAGCAGGTTGGAAGGGACCTGCCCAACAAGACACAACCACTTTGCCTTTGTTACGATAGTGTTATTAGTTAGTGTTATTTTTGTGACATGTTGGGTGGGTGCAGTATGGTCTCTATGTCCTTCAGTCTGCCCTGGAACAGCTTGCCACCATCAGTGTGTGGCTGTGGAGTTGTGAGTTGTAATGCACCCAGTTGGAACATGACGTGCAGAGATTCACCTATATGTCACTTTCCCGAGGCTCCAGTGGTTGCTGCACAGAGGCCATCCTTTGGTGTGTCTCTCTTTCAAGTCCGGGTCACTTTAAAATTAAGGGCTTTCTGAGTATCTGGTATGACAGAAATGTTTTTGCGCTCACGGCGACTCTTGTTTGGCTGTACTTGTATGACGCTTACGTTTCCAGGCATTTCAACCTCATTGTTTTGCTTTTTGTAACCTGGGATATAAAGGAAAATCAAATAGTGTTTTTTCTTTATCAATATTATGTTTTGTTGTATGAGCGTGTGTATTTAGCATTAATAAATCCGCTGATGTTTCCATGAAATTAGATGTTGCTGAATGTTTTGTTTTTGTCCCGTCAAATAATTAATGTTAATAATTATGTTTATCAATTAGTATTTCATAAAATAATATATATATAGAATCAGTTTAATCAAATGATCTCCATATCTTTCTAAGCTCCTGTATGGTAAATGAAATCCATCTTAAATTAATTGTAACTCACTACCCTACTGCAATGGTCTTAGCAAAAATATATCTCTAAACATAATATTGTCAAGTTAACAGACTAAATATAACGCGTTGGTCACAAAATGGATTAACAAATATATCTAAGTGGTACTTAGGGAAGAGGTCGCACTGACTTCTTGAGATGTCAAGAATCTGTCAGCTTCTCAGTAACGGGGACAAGTATATGGTGATTTAGAGGGTGATGAAGCCAAGGGCAGGAAGTGGGAAGGACACAGTCTTAAATCATCTGTTTACAGATCAGCTATGTACAGTACATAGAAGCTTCACCTCAATGTTTTTATTTGTTTGTGTATTGCAGAGAAAAGCGGGAAGGAGGTGATGTCCAAAGGGTCCAGCGGTATGGAGGTCATCCTGGCATCACTGGAGGTCAGCCATTGAAGTATCCCTAAAATAGTAGCACACGGTGTCCTGTCCTTGAACTTAGATTTACAAGAGTTCAAAAGCATTGCGTCTATGTTAAGTTGTGTATTTATATTAGGTTATAGCATTGGTTTCCAAAGTTTTCACATCAAGTACCATCTCTCACAATATTTGGCTCCAAACATACCTTTTGAATAAACTCGAACGAGCCTAAATAAGGACAAAAGCTAAACAACAAAGATCTAAAGCTTGAAACAGAGACTAAACCTAAACACAACTCGGGTCTAAAACAGGACAACGCAGTGATCTTAAGGGAAGGTATACTTTATTGTCCCCATGGAGAAAGATGTCCTCTGCATTTGACTCATTCTTCAACGTCACTGGAGCAACCTGTCCAGATCTTGAGCCAGGATCTTGGTCAGGATGTACCTAACTGGGGGACTAGCCTATACTCTGTGTTTTCTTTAGGTTGGATCTTGCAAAAGTTTTCTGTTGTGGGTTAATTTTGGGTGATCTTGCAATAACATTCTTTTACCCCTTGGGCTAATTTAAGATAAGTAATCTGCCCTCCAGTCAGATTTAAAATATCCACATGTTGAAATATGTAAAAAATCATTTGTGTTTTGTGACAGAACACACATGATGTCCAAACCATCCTGAACATTCTGTGCATTCTCACCGAGCTGCTTACTGTGGGTGAGTCCTGTCAACACATACATTTTATATTACCATGATATTAAGATGTTAACCTGATACTAAATCATGTACTCATATCCCATGGCCTCTTGTGTTTATGTTGTCTATGTTTACTTGCCCAGGCCGAGGTCGCAGAGTTGGAGTTTTTGTGTCTAAAGGAGGAACAGGAATACTGTTTCAGACACTGATCTCTGCCAGCAAAGAAATGGCCCCCAGCGAAGAACTGATGCTGCAGCTACACTCACTGCTGGCAAAGGTTGGCCCGAAAGGTATGGCACATATTTACAGTATGGTTATAATATGGCAATAGTGTGGTAATAAATAGGTAATTTATGATTAGGATTAGGGTTGGTAATTACATAGAATTACACAGACATTATTTGGTTAACCATAATTACTATATTAACTGTTTTCTACCACACTATTATCGTATTATTACTATGCTACCCGAATATTGATTTAAATATTGATTATTATGGTGCATTATGGAAAACTATAGTTAAACAAATTTCATATAAACCATGCTTACTCCCTACACCGTACTTCAAAAAGTACCCCAAAATAAATGTCATAAATTTACAAAATGTAAATAAAAACATCTTTGTTGAACAGTGTAAAGGCCAAAATAATGTTGTGACTTGACATTGTCATTCACTCACAACTACCGGGGATCTGTTCCAAAATGCAAACGTTATAGTAGCACATTAACAAAGGTTTAAGTCTTCTAAGATGAACAGTACAGAATGTGCTTTGCAACTTTGTGACCTGTGGCCTTTTGATGACATGCTGTGAAACCTTTTGTTGATCTATGAACTGTGTGTAGAACTACATTTACCTGCCAGTACACAACTTTAAAATGTCTCTGTTTTCAGACAGAAAGTTTGGCGTGGCGGCCCGCTTGAGTGGAGCACTAAACATCACAATCAACTTGGTCAAACAGAATCTTCAAAACCCCAAATTGCTGCTGCCCTGTCTTCAGGTTCTCAGGGTTTACTCCACAAACTGTAAGTCACTATTGATTTTCTACCTTTACCTTGTCTACTAAGTTAAATTGACTTATAACATAATTTCTTTCTAAGCTGTGAATGCTATTTCCCTGGGGAAGAATGGCGTGGTGGAGCTCATGTTTAAGATTATGTCTCCATACACAAAGAAAAACACCAGTTTGCTGAAGTAAGTGTGTGTTTGACATCTATAGGCTCTTCACTTCAGACCTGTCAATCATAGATATATGACCGGATATTTTTAAACCAACAGGGTCGCTCTGGACGCACTGGGAGCTCTGCTGAAATCAAGTGAGTCATTTAACCTGTACCCCCTGACCTTGGCCTGTTAGTATGTTTCCACCTTCATCTATGAACACTTTTGTAAGCATGTACGTACATGGAGATCATCAGACAGAAAACCGCAGGAAAAATAGTCTTACCGGTAATAGTTTGCACTGGTTTGTTTTTTTCATTTGTGCCAGATACCAGTAAATATTCTGAAGTCACCTAGAAATGATTCACAGGTTTGAGCATGTGGACTATGATAGTTTGTGTTAATTTGATATGCCTCCAGAGATGATCTTCCGCAGACCTTATTATTAATAGAGATACTGTTGCCTTTTTGTCAACAAAGCATTTACAATCCATGTTCACTGGATGTTTTATTTGTTTTCTGACCATTCTCGTCATTAATGTTAGAAATCAGCCATTTCTGAAGTACCTACAAATCTGCCACCCACCAACATGTCAGATAATCAAAATCACAAAATATCATTCACGTCAATTTAGAAAATTCTCGTGCTTAACCATTGGCTCATTAGATATTTCTGTGTGTGCAAAAAAAGTATGAATATTTTTTTTCCCCTCAGAAACTAATGCTCGTCGTGCTGTGGATGGCGGTTATGTACCTATCTTACTGGCACTATACCTGGACTGGCACCGAAACGACACCCGGCACCGCCACATGCTCCTCCGTAAGGGCCTGCTGGTGTGTCTAAGGAACATCACCAACATCAAGCTGGGGAGGAAAGCATTTGTAGAAGCTGACGGCATGAGAGTCCTCTACAACACATCCACAGTAAGTCTAAATTCAACACTCAGATGATAAGATGGGCCGCATAGTAGCAGAGCAGTTAAATCCTTGTGCAAGCCAGCTATGATCCTTCCTGTGTTACTGTGTATCTCTGAGTACTCCGGCTTCCTCCCACCACCCAAAGACATGCATGGGTTAGGTAAATTGTTTAATGTAAATTGTTCCTTTAGATTCCCAGCCCTCAATAGTCCCTTACACCTCCTCTCTACATTGTATCTGTTGCGTATCACAGGAGTGTCTGCCCGTACGGACTCTGGATCCTCTGGTCAACACGTCCAGTGTCATCATGAGGAAGTGTTTCCCTAAGAATCGCCTGCCTTTGCCCACCATCAAATCAGCCTTCCACTTCCAGCTGCCACATGTCCCAGGGGCAGGCACAGTGGCACAGATGTACAACCAGCCTCCTGGGGGTGAGAGTACAACAGACAAACACACAAAGGATGACACGTAAAAAATATTATAATAAAAAATATGATCACATATATTAACATATGAGAAGATTTTCATATATTAGTATCCATAATATATTGTGTGTTCTAAAAAACACTATATTTCTCAATTTAAGTTGTTGATATTAATTAATCCATACTATTATTATATTATATTGAGTTCTGTTCAATGTCACAATGTAATGTATTGTCTCACAAAAAAAGCAGCGAGCCAGGCAGCTACAAATGTTTCAAATAAATAATGGCCTTACTGTTGTTTTGATAAGTGAACATTCATGAGGCCACAGGTCTATGGGGCTTGCATTGCATATGAATTGACAAAGCCTTGGTCCAAGCCAAACACGCCTCAAGTTAAAATGTGGCATAGACTAAATTCAAATTCAAGTCTAAATATATATGTGTCTAGGTTTGATGGCTGTCATAATTGCTAGTAACCAAGCAGTTCTCAACAAAACATGTGTTCTGTATATTCTGAAGCCCACCCACAAGCACTACAATCTCTAGGATGACACACACTGACATTGGATATGTGCAAGTCTTCTTGTGACAATACAGCCCTATATATACAGAGTACTTAAGCACAAATAGAGTTTTTTCTAGGGGTGGGCGATATGGTAAAAATATAATATCACAATTTTATTAAGATTAAGGTCACGATTTTGATTCACAGTTCTATCAGTGTCTTCAGAAATCCCGTTTAACTACAAACTCAGTGTACATCCAATCCATTCAGTGTTCATCATATTACTTAATACTATTTATTTATTTTTTATTAATATGAACGCTGGCAGTGTTACAGTAAAAATGACGGTGAAGAGCAGAGCATAAACGAATGCACTGCATCACAATCTTCACATCACGATTAGATTTTCATCGCCAAATCGCCCGCCCCACTTTCTTCCATCACTGAATCTACTCAATGCTTGACAATGACAACATTATATTGATACTGCTGCACACGATGTACCTTACAGGACGAACAGGCCTTCAGCTCTGCAACAAGCAGAAGGGTAAGACGTACGTGAGACAAACTTAATGTTCAGAATATACAATCAGCACTGCTTTTTTATTACATTTCATATTGAAACCACACTTATCACAATTTTAAAGTATTCTATCCATATTACATAGACCATGCTTATTCACCAGACATGCAGTGTGTTATCTTCTCTTTTCTAGCTACTGTCTACTAACTTCCTATGAATAACTATGCTTAGTCTTCGTCTTCCTGAGCCAGCAACCTCACTCTGTTAAACAATACGAAATGACATGTCCGGCGAGCCATAGAGTAATGTAGTATTTGACAGCTCTAATTGCTAACACTGACCACATAAATGCTCCTGCCTCATCCCCTCATCTGTTCAGCTGACAGGCGCGACAGTGTGGACAGGTCAACATGTTGTAATAACTCGGCTCGGGCTAATCTTTGGCTCATGTATTGATCACACTTTTGTATCTAACTGCCACACTAGAGCACACATCCATTTGTTTGATAGATTATACATCCTTTGTTGCCTTGTAAAATATCTCATATTGTGTATTTTATGTGCGCACAGTGGACGATGTGGTCGACGACAGTGACGACAACGACGAGGCAGACACTGAGAATGATACAGAGAATGAAGAGGATGAGAAGGACCAACACTCTCCGGTCAGAACACACGTTTATTACTTCATGTTGATTTTATTCTGATTCTGATACGTACAGTGGTCCCTCAATAGATGACAGGGACCCACATGTATGTTGTGGAAAGGAGATGTTCAGCTCAGAGTTGATATCATTTTAAATTATGTCCGTGGGAGTGGGAATCAATGGGTAACTCACAATTCAATTTGATTACGATTCAGCAGTGCATCTATAATCACTAATGTTGACTTATATTTTATTTATTATATTAGGGCTGACAGCATTATTTTTATTGGTCCACCATTTTCATTCACTTTTTCAGTAAGCTGCATCCATCTTGAATGTTTGCTGCCACAGTTTGACGACCTGTCATGTCATGAATTGTTGTAATGCCATTGACAATGCATCTGAAAGACTATTGGTTGTGACAATAGACAATTAGACCAGTCAGTAAAACATGGTTAGAAATCAGACATATACAACTCTTACTTCTATTAACAACAGACAGCAGAGGGCAGTAAGAACACATATTTATGCTTCAATGTGGTCTGTTTATCTGTGTATGACTCTTTTTGTTTAGAATGACGACATAGAGACCGACTTGAACAAGCTGCACCCCAAAAAGGGCCCAGGTCGTCCTTTTGAGGAGTTAAGGGTCTATGAGAGGTTCTTTGTGGAGCTCTCTGAGGACTTCCAGGTAAGTCATTTAATGTTCTTAACAACAACTGAGTATAAGCACAAAAATATACTGGAGCTGGATAATATTGCAAGGGAGAAGTTTTGCAACATACTGTACAGTGGATTGACAAAAGCAAACACATGGGGGATGATAATGACTCAAAATGATTCGAAAACACTTTTATATGGAGTTTCTCTTCTTATAAAGGCGGTCTACAAGATGTATGTGAGAATTTGTGTCTATTAATTTTGTACAGCATTTCAGACACGGATGTTGAACAATCTCTGTTCCAACTCATCCATTTCAACAGCCCAGTTCATCCACAGTGATATTAGAAATCAAAAAGGGCTTTAGCCTGGAAGTAACTGACTATTATCCATTAGGGTCTATCTATTAGGCCTAATTCAAATAGATATTATAGTTTGTATCCTAGAATGGTATATATATATATATATATTTGTTATAACTTTAGGTCAAATAGTTCATGTATAAAGTAGCCATTTTGAGTTTTTACAGTTAATGCTTACTATGTCTCTGTCTTTTTCAGGGCTTTAACTTCGAATGCTCCAAGAGTTCCTCCAGCACATCTCTGACATCTCCATTCTCATCATCTGCGGCTCCAGCTCGCTCCCCTCGGCCCATCATAGTCCCCACCGCCCAGGCACTGTCCCCGAAACACGCCTCTATATCGGGCTCGCAGAAGGACCCCCAGCTGCCCCCTCCTGCTTCCACATCCTCACCCCCGGCTCCCCTAACCCCAGCTCCTCTCACCACGCTTGAACTGGAGAACATTCACGTTTCTAAGGACCAAGAGAAAACAGAGAAGGCGCACATTCCCTCCACAGACAGCTACGAAGCCCCTCTCAGCAGACCCCCAACTCAAAGTGAAACTAATGACAAGGAACTAGCCCACGAATTGGAGCGGGTATCTTTGGACTCGCTGGGCGCAGAAGAAGGGCACAAGGGGGTGAAACAGGAAGACACAAGTGTACCCAGACAGATCCAGTCACCTTTGCTGTTGGGTGGTATATCCACGCGCCGCGGGGGCGCAGGGGGCAGTAACCGGAGTTCGGACTGCGGGTCGGAGGGGCAGGAGGATGAGGCGGCGGAGGGGGCAGTTCTGGAGGTCCCGGATATGGCATTACTACTGCCACTGCACGATCCAGACCTGTACGTTGAGATGGTCAAAGGGACACTGTCGGTGTCGCAGTACGCTGAAGTGGCATATCCAGACTACTTTGGCCACATGCCTCCAACGTTCAGAGAACCTCTAGTGGAAAGGGTATATGGTGTACAGAGGTGAGAGCATTTTATGAAATAGTTGGACTGATTTTCATTAAGGATCTTTCCATATTGTCTTTTGGAAGCCCAGGAAAAAATTGTATTCAGCCCAGGCATATGAGGACTATGTGAATGCACCAATACAATAGAACAGCCAATGACTGAATGACAATCGTCTGTACCTGTCTGCATTTTCTTGCTAACTTTGTGAATTGCTGACATCACAGCTTCTTTAGTTGTTTGTACATTCATACTTAATAAGTAAATTTATTAAGTGAAGGTATCTCTTTTAAGGTTTAGATATGTATTATTGAGTTTTGAAGATGCAGTCGTTTGGTGAACAGAAAATATGAATGTAACTTCAGTGTCCGTGTTGGGCTTTTCATAAACATACATAGCATCCATTTTCCAATCGAGGGACTTTGTTTTGAATTAAAGATGCTGTACTGTCTACTGTTTCAGGGCCAAGATCTTCCAGGATATTGAGAGGTTGATCCATCCTAATGATATCTTGGATAAGGTTGTTTATGATCTAGACATTCCCAGGTAAGCCTTTACTCATATAGACAGTACTTTTAACCAAGTATATGTCCTTAATCCCTCTGTGTTTCAGTTGTCCTGTGATTGAAGATGATGGTGAATCTCTGAAGTTCAACTCTCAATTTGAATCTGGCAATCTCAGGAAGGCCATTCAAGTTAGAAAGTAAGTGCACCCTATTTTATTCATTCATTCATTCATAATTTGTAATTGCTAATAATGAGGAATATTAACTGATCCACTTCTTCAGGTTTGAGTATGATATGGTGTTGAATTCAGACATCAACAGTAACCACTACCACCACTGGTTCTACTTCGAGGTCAGCGGCATGCGGGTCGGAACCACCTACCGATTCAACATCATTAACTGTGAGAAGTCCAACTCCCAGTACAACTATGGTGAGATGTCTTGTTAAACTATCATATTTTTTACCGGTAGATAGGTTTGTATTTGATAGATAGAGTGATAATAATAACATTTAGGCCTGAATATCAATTTCATTTGTATGAGAAAAAAGAATAGAAATCTAGTCAGGATTTTTGTCACAATAAGGAACATTTTCTAATAAAATGTTTTTCACTGGGTCAAAGCAATAGTCTATCATCGTCTACATGCTGGATTTCCACATCAGAGCGCATTTTTATCATCTTCTGAATATTCTCCTCTATTACACATACACAGGAAAAAAATTATGTAGTGTATTTTAAGGTATGTTCAAAAGCAGTACAGTATTTTTTTATAGTGGGGAAGGGGCTATTTTTCATTTAAGATGTTTTGGTTGATTTACTTTTGGGTCCCAACTCAAGGCCAAATGCTCGTTACTTGACGTATTCATCAGCTTCACTAAAGTAAGGTTGTATTAACCAACAACTTAAAATGGAATAAAGTTATTAGTTAGTTAGTTAGTTAGTTAGTTAGTTAGTTAGTTAGTTAGTTAGTTAGTTAGTTAGTTAGTATCTGTTAATATATATTTTTTTCAATGTTATAAAGATATCATAACTTTTGGGTCATATTTGAAAAATGTAATAAAAAGTCCCGCCGCCTATAGAATCTCCAACACTAATGTTGAACTTTTTGTTTAGATTTGTCATATGTTTGTTTGTGTTTTGTGCAGGTATGCAGGTGCTCATGTACTCCGTTCAGGAGGCCATCAGTGGCAGTCCTCGCTGGGTCAGGACTGGGACAGATATCTGTTATTACAAGTAGGTTAATAATAATAATAATAATAATAATAATAATCCATTAGTCTTGTATAGTGATTTTCTAGACACTCAAAAGACGATTTACCATTTCATGCATTATTCATCCACTCCTGGAAGCGTGGAAGGTCCCTCCTGACCACTACAATCACACAGTCACACATTGGTTCAGTTACCATCACATAGTGGACTTATTTTTTATTGATACATCTCCAGGCATTATCCACGACGTTGTGTTTGAGTTTGAATAATGATGCCTCTTTAATACCATCTGCCTTCAATTGAAACTTCTCATTTGTAATCTATTCTGATGACAGTAATTAGCCGAGAGAGATGAGTTCTGTTCCGCAGTGCTCTTTGTTTAAATGATGGATGTTTACTGACTACGCTGATGTTATATGGATCACCTGTGCTTCGCCACAGCACAGTCTGAATGCTAAAGAACGTCATCTGCCTGACATCCATTGTACAAATAAACTTAATTGTAGACACGCCCTGTATATTTCATACTGACAATATAATTACTACTCATCCAACTTTTTATGCATAATTTGGGCTATGTATATGCTAATTCATGTAGCATAGAAGAAGAAATTGAATTTGTTTTTACATATGGTACATAAGTAAAAAAAGAAAAATTCTAAATGAAAAAACAACTCTGACTAGTGGCCAGTGTGCTAATTACTGTGTTAATTGTGTGTGAATTGATTTTCCCACTTGATATCTTATGTCACCATTACTTGGAACAAAATCTAAATTGTTGAAACTACTATTTATTCATTTATAACTCTTCTTACAAAACTAAATTATATGACTGGAGAATTCAGCTGCAGAACCATATATTTTTCTGTTTAGTATTGAAAATGGCCAGTCGACATTACTATATCTCATAGATTTATTATTGAACCAGTCTTTTATTTATTTGCAACTGAACTATACTTTGTCATCCACAGAAATAATTTTGCCAGGAGCTCTGTTGCGGCTGGTGGTCAGAAGGGAAAGTCTTACTACACTCTAACCTTCAGCATAAACTTCAAACATAAAGATGACGTCTGCTATTTCTCTTATCACTACCCTTACACATACTCCACGCTCAAGGTATGACGGCTTTGTTATTGTCTTTGTTTTCTACATAATCACAATCATCGCCGAAAATAATTAATTCAGTGAAATTAAAATGCTGAATGCTCCATTGATTCTGCTGCAGTAATTAGTACTCTATTTACTCCCACGTCCCCAGAGCGCCACAGATGCAGCTGCTGTATGATGATTATATTGTTTTAGGTTGATTTTTTTTTTCTAATCTAAATGTTTTTCACACTGGGTTCTAACAATTGCATTCCTTCCAAACAGTTCAACAGGTTTGAAATAGACTAAACAATAAAATGATATCCTTGTAATTCAAAATGAGACACAGTACAAACGTATGTGGATTGAATGCTGAGAAGGTTTGTTTTGATTTTAGATGCACCTGTCTAAACTGGAAGCTCTGCGGACCCCTCAGATCTATCTGAGACAGGACGTCCTGTGTGAAACTCTCGGAGGAAACAGCTGCCCGCTGCTCACTATCACTGCCATGCCCGAGTCCAACTCTAATGACCACATCTGCCAATTAAGTTAGTACTACTGATTTCAACCAACTCAATAACTGATATATATGTATTATATATAAATATATATACAAATTCTGTTATATATATATATATATATATAACAGAATTTGTGGATAGTCTAGTTCAGGAAGAGTCCAACCTTTTCACTCTGGGCCACATTGTCACAGATTTATACCGAGGTGGGCCACTTGCTGAGGTGACCAATTTCACTTCACCAAAAGTCTTCTTCGGTTGTATTATTTTTCTGGTCCACCTATATTTTAACCACACAAAAAAGCATCTGGTTAAATTAAGGGCTTTCTTTTAGTTGGGTTATGCGGAGTCACATAAAGTATAGTAAAAAGACAAAGCCTGAGGGCATTTGACCCCAGGTTGATATGATATGATAAACGGGTCAAAAACAGACTGTATCTGACCTTTTTTATGAATAGTTAATACTAATAATGGCCTCTAGTCAATGAATCTGCGAATGGTTGTCTGTCTGTGTTTTTCAGTGGTATTGACTGTAGTCCAGTGTATTATCTGTATGTTTTGTTGTATTTTTGCAGGAAACCGCCCGTTGATCTTCTTGAGTTCCAGAGTGCACCCAGGGGAGTCTAATGCAAGCTGGGTGATGAAGGGCACCCTGGAGTTCCTCATGAGCTCCAGTCCGTTAGCCTGCAGCCTCAGAGAGTCCTACATCTTTAAGATTGTTCCCATGCTCAACCCTGATGGAGTCGTGAATGGAAGGTATGTCAGAATAAGAACCAAAACAATGTATCCACCAGACAAAGCTTTCCCACCGTTAGGCTGCACAGTTCCTCTCACTATGCTTAGCTAACCAGACTTTTCTGAGCTTTCTCCATACACACATAACTCAACAACATGCAGATTCACATGTTTGTGTAAACATGTATGCTGAAGTGATGTCCTTCTGTCCTTTCCATTGTTTGCATTCGCTGTATTAGTGTATTAGTGTGGTCAGCAGGGGGAAAGAGGGCCTTAAAGGGACAGCCATCTAATCTAAGCGGCAGTGGGGTAGGCACTCGCCCCTCGACCAGAGGGTTGATGGTTCGAGCCCCCGTCCGAGCGCACACTGTCGTTGTGTCCCTGGGCAAGACACTTAACCCACATTGCCTATGAATGAATGTGGTTGTGTGATTAGTGTTCGGTGGTGGTCGGAGGGGCCGTAGGCGCAAACTGGCAGCCA